>JAEIII010039246.1:0-10155 GCA_018905755.1 Drosophila ohnishii | reverse complement strand
GTGCTGGTGCTAGTGCTGCTGCTTGAGCTGCTGCCTCCGTTCTGATCCTCATCCATGTCCACATCGCTGAGATCCATGAGCTGCTCATGAGTGGAGCCATTGTGGTGCAGGAACAGCTCCACATCATCGCCGCCGCCCGCCGATCGTCCCTCGCCAGCAAAGGCCACGAATGGCGATGGCTCAGAGGTTGTGGTGGTGACAGTGGCCTCGGTGGTGGAGCTGCTCTGGCTCTCTGACTCTGGCTCCTTGCTCTTTAGTGTCTTCTCTGACTTTTTCTCCTGCTGTTCCTCCTCCTTCTCCTCCTGCTGCTGCTGATGTGTGTGTTGTCCTTCAACAATGTTAATCACTGGGCCCGACTCACTGTCCGGCATTATGGTGGTGCCTGTTTCATTTTCTGGCTCATTCATATGCATGGCGCGTGCTCGCGATATGGTTGTGGATGTGCCTGTAGATGGGGCCGGGGATGTGGATGTGGATGTAGACTCGCTCGCTGCTGATGGCTCAGCGGTTGCCTTGTTCTCCTGGCTGACAACAATGCCGGCCATGCTGGATGTCGACTCCTCGGTGCTGGTCGAGAGCATTTGATAATCTTCGTGTTCGGCCAGGCGATCATGATTCTCGGACAGTATATGCACATGATAGGGATCTTCTTCGCGCTCGCTCGGCACCGCACCCTCCGTGCTGGCTGTTGCTGGCGCTGCCGGCGTCGTACTGTTGGACGTTGCTGGAGAAGGAGTACCTGTTGTCGTCTCAACCCGTTTGTCACTCTCGGTTTCGCCGTTCTCGTTGCTGTTGCTGGCCGTTATGAGCGTCGCCGGATGTCGGAAATTGTTGAGATCCTTGACCACATCGTCCTGCTCATTGGAGATCTGATTGAGCTCGTTCTGCTGCTGCTCGCTCTCCTGGTGCTGCTGTTCGCGAAGCATCTCGGTGGTGGCATCATCGCTGCCGCTGCTCTCTGCATGTTCATCCCGCAGCGGTATATGCTGGATGTGGCTCTGGTCCGGCTCCGTGTGCGAGAAGACCATGTGCTGCTCCGTTTCTTGGCGCGGCGTGGTCGTGGGCTCCGTGGAGGTGATCGGTTCAATGCTGGTCGAACTCACGCTGGACGAGGAGTCCATGATGGGCAGCATAGTGGTTAACTCTGAAAAATTAATAGAAAGGATGACCTTTTATTAGATTAATTTATTTAATATTAGGCTAAGGAAGGTTATGCCTAGAATTTAATTCCGAAACTGAGTCACCTTAGAGGTAAACAAACTCTAAGGCTTTGTCCCACATTTACGGTAACTGGCAATCCGAAATTCTTGCGCCATTCTAGCGGAAACCACGTAAATCGTATTGGAAATATCTCACGCGTCTCATCATCATCATCGTCGTTCGCAACGCCATCATCGAAACGTAATTTCTGTTTTTGCCGCAGCATCAATTCCCCAAAATCTGCAAGGTATTCATTAAGCCCCTCTGTCTGCCTGTGTCTTCTGGCTGCTGAATCACCATCCATAGGTCGGCCGAGCGCGGTCCATTCTTGGAAGACAAGCCCCGGCCAAAATATCTGGCAAGCCTCATCTTTTATGATATAATTCTTGTTTCTCTTCGGTTTTCCTGCTTTTTTTTCCCACTTGTAAAGCTCTTTTTTCTTCTGGGGGCTCACATGTTGTTCTTTTGTGATTTTCTTCAGTCTCTCCTCTCGCTTATATAATTACATTTGTTTTTGGGCCTGGCTTCGGGGCGCAAAGCTCATGTCATAAATAAAAGACGACCTTAGTAAGGGGGTCTTTAAGTCTTGTGTATTATAAAACAGGCACAAAAACACTTGACTTGCTTTTGGGCTGGCCAAGAGATACAAGATTGCCTCGGCTGGGATCCCAGGCAGTGTGTTTGCAGGAACATTCAATTAAGAGTTAATTCATTAATGGGAACTTGAACTTGATTGCTAATTGCTGCACTTGAACTTTGAGGGGAAATCAAGGCAAGAATAGATCTGTTTAGGCCGGGAGTTTGGGATTATTCGAAAAGAGACTTTTGTGGGGAAGCGATTCATCATCCAATTTCGTAAATTAGTCAATCAATATTCATTTAGCTGGGACATAATGATCTTTGATTGCTCTCCGCCTGCCAAAAGAATTTCAAAAATTTCCATTCGAGTGTTTCGAAGACAGTTTAGTTCCATTTCAGTAATAACTACGAAATGGGGCTCAGCTGCAATTTTCAACGGATCCGAGCACTCGATCATTCCCTTCGGAGTGGTAAATAGCCCTTCCGAGACGCACATGCCGCCACATGGCCGCCGCCGCTGACTCATGGATGACGCCGCGGCTGGGGGACGGGCCGGAGTAGAATGCGACCCCATGGGGACGGCACTTACCCAGTCAAGTCCTCCGCCTAGACAGGCCTGCCGGGAGTGTGGGTGAAGAGAGAGAGGGCAGCCCCCGATGGGGACTGTCATGCATGCGTGGTAATAGGCATTAAAGCGAACCCTGGTACCTGGTCCCTGAACTGAACGCCCCTCACCTGGTGCAGACGCTACAGTTGTCGTCGCTCCAATAAGAAAGGAGAACTGAAATTTACTGTGGTACTCGACGCTTGGAGGCAGTCAGTCAGTCAGTCGGACAGCCAGACAGTCAGAGACAGCCACAGAATCGGAGTCCAAGTCGGAGTCGGCATGCAACGGACGCCAATTTAGCGCTAAAAATCTTTACAACTAAAGAATAGCTGCGATATGTAAATACCCTCTGCAGACATTATAAATGATTTTGATTTACAGAATAATTTAGACAAGATATGGTGGATTAATGGCAGCCAATAACCCTCTTCTTAGGATAAATCCAGCTTAAAAAATTTGATTTATTTTTACTCTATTCTCTGCAATCTATAAATCCCTTGCCCGAATAGATAGACACCGCTTAAAAGTCAGGGTATATAACCTATCAGAACTTGGCTCGGTTCGTTAGTCTGCAGAGAGAATGGGAGAAAGAGACCCTAGCTGATTTCTATACGAGGAGAGAACATCTTTATGTGTGTGTTTTATGTTTTAGCTGTTGCTTTTATTGTTGTGTCGGGACCAGAGCTTAGGGTTACTGACATGAACCTTGAATTTTAGTTCGTTATGCTGCCGCAGCCGCAGCCGCTGCCAGCCTCCAGCACCAAGTCGAGCTCCAGCTACAGCTACAGCTCCAACTCCAGCTAGGTCTGCCATTGCAGTTCTTGGCTCTCGGTTCTGGGACTCCTCCTCGACGGGCTGTTTGCTGTCACGGTTAGTCGTTTATAATACCCAAGCCGTTCGAGGTTCCTGGTGCTGCTGCTCCCACTCCTTGGGCTTTGTCTGTTTTTACTTGGCGCACAATTTGTCTTTTACTGTCATTGATTTTCATTTTTCACTGGCACTCGTTAAGCGCTCTTGCAGGCTTCTTCAATTTATGTATGAATATATATATATTTATATACAAGATCGGGTACATGCAGCAGAGAGATGCGACTTGTTTGGTGGTCTGCCTTTCCGTTATGCAAGTTTTTGCCTTGCCTTTTTATCCCCAACTTCAGCGAGTGCATTCAAAAGACTCAGGCAACGAACTTGGGCCGCTTTTGTTCCTGCTGCTCGCCATGCAAAATGGGGTTTTGGATTAGCATAGTTTATGACTCAACGCCAAGCCGGTCAGCTTGATTATGATATATATACACACAGCTATATATACAATACATATTCTGTATATGCCAGCGACAACCGCCATCGCCACACTACCGCAAACAATCACCCGAAGACAGGCAGGCCACTTATGCAGAAATGCAAAACTGCTGTCCGGTAGTTCGAACTCATTTGCGGTTTTTCTAAGTCGCCGCACGTTCTGCGGCTCCAGCAAACAAACAAATGAGCAGCAGCAGTCACTGTCCGAGTCGTAGATCCAAAGGGGAGCCCGGTACGCAACTGATGTGCTTAGAATCGACAAGCTGCCATGGAGCGTTGCATGCAAACCGGATGTCTTTGTTAGTTGTTCTTCGGGGGCAGGGCAACCACTGATCCTAGGGCTGATATCGCCTCGAAATGTGCGATAAATGCGGTGGAAAATGGGGGTTTTTCTTGGTCTAATGAAACCTTGATTAAGGGTTAACTGTTGTTTATTATTGGTTGGATGTAACATAAGTTTTTATATCAAAATTTGGATAAAACAGGAAAGGAAGCTAACTTACGTCACGCCGAAGTTTGTATACCCTAGCAGTTGATCTTAATCCACATTATTAAGTTAATAAATAATACACAACTTGTATATTTGTATTTGTTGTAAGACTGTAAGCCTGCTTGTTTAATGATTATTACTTAATCAGTTGAAAAATCTAGGTAATTATATTGGTAAGCACCCATAATGGATTAAATTTCTTCCTCTACACCTTGTTCTTGGGAATCGTGGCCCCCATTGAGGCCACATTACACTTGACCCATAAACACTGCCCCCCCACCAGTAATTATTCTGTTCCGTTCCTCCCGCTTTGATATTCTTTTCTTCGATTTCCGTCTCTATACTTTTGCCCCGCGGTGTGGTGGCAAAGCAGCCAACCGGAAGCGGAGCTCCATAGTGCACACCGCCTAATGACCAGGCCATGCCCACGCCTCTGATCCCCGCCAGCAGCGGCTCGATTGGCCGAGTTTTGTAATGCGCAAAAAGTGTCAACAAACAATATAAAACGGGGAATAGAGTTGGGCTGTGATCGACAGGGAAGGGGACCCGAAAGGGCTTTCCATTTTGGGGTTTGGGCAATGTAACGGTCATGCCTCAGAGTGTGTCATGAATCCGAAATGAATACACTCGAATATTCGGCGTATTATGTGCAGCTGCCGTTGGCTGTGGTCCGGTTTTGGCTTCGAATTATAAACAAATTCGAATTGATTACGCAATTTACGACGATGATGTTGCCTGCATTCGAGTCCGTTTGCCTCTCTTTGGGTGTTAATTTTGATTATATTTCTGTTTTAATTAAAGCCAAAGCTCGGAGGTTTTCCTATTGTATTTGTTTTAGAAATTTGCCGACGCTAATGAAATTGCGCGGCCTTTGTCCGCACCAAAAAGATGATAATCCACAAAAGGCGAATATGGAAATTTGTGTGAAACGAAGTGTTAAATTTCAATGTTGCCGCCGTTGTATTGAAATTAAAGATCATACCTTCATTCATACAATTTTGATGGCAAGGCCTCAAAGCGATCATTTTAAGAATGATTTATTTCCTTGTTCCATTATGATACATAATCAAAGGGGAAAATGTACCCAGCTTTATCGTAAACTGATCTCCATTGCAGTTAACCAACCCAAATGGTTCTTGGCCTTTTATCGGCCTTTCTATCGCACTGGCTAATGACACAAAAGAGAGAGGGAGGCAGAGTCCCCCGTAAAGAGAAACATAGAACAGATATGAAAGTCAGGTAAGTAATCTCTGATAGGGTAAAATTCCTCAGCGCCATAAAAACAACAGCCACAACGATATCATTAACGGACCAAAAGAGGGGAAGACAGTGCTTCCCTCTGTCTTCGGCAATAAAGCAAAACTATTTCCCAACCATCGCCAGTATTTTTGACCTTTTTCAACTCGAAAGTTCATGTGCATCCAACATTCAACAACAAAAATGCTGTTTGACCCGGCTGCAAAAGGGGGCGGCATATACACCTGAAGGAGGAGGCGCATCTAATGCCGAAACAAAACACGTTTCAAATGCTGCCAAGAGCGCGTGTCATTGTCCATTCCGGAGTTCGAGCTGAAGGAGCCCGAGACAAAGACCTCTGGCAGAAGTATTATTAACCACAATACTTATGACTAAACACAACGCAAACGCCACTTAGCCGGCTCTACTTGCAGCTGTATCTGTATCTGTATCTCTGTATGTCTGTACTTGTATCCGAATCTCAATGGAATGACACCAGCATAACACACGCTCTTTGCCAGTTTGCCAGGTGAATGCGAGTTGCTTGGCCGGCCATGAAATCGAATTGGAAGTGGAGTTTGGCTTCAGATTCGGAATTGGACTTGGAATTGGAGCTAGCCAAGTGAGCGAATGTATTGTGCACTGCTGACTAGCCAACTTGTAACTTGTGGCTAAGTGCGTTGGAAATTGAAGGTCAATTGAATGGCACAAGCTGCGAAACAGACGATGGACATGAAGAGGGTGTTAACTTTGAGCAAACAGAAATATATGTAACCCAAAGTCAACTGAATTGGATTGTTTACAAATAAACAGATAATGATATGTTGCAGCTTAGTTAGAGGGTTTTAAGAGGGTTCAATTTTGAGCTTCAGTTCGTATAAATTTGTAAGTTAAAATTTAAAAGTAATTTAATAAAAAAAACTGGCTTTAAAATACTATAAAAATGATGATAAGACACCCTGTTATTTGATATTGTGACTCGAGGTTAAAGACCCCTCTTCATCTGCTGCTTCATCGGGTTTCCCATTATATAATGACCAGTAATCCCCCCCTTTTAGTTAATGTTTTAGCACACCTAACAGTAAAAGTTATTCATAACATATCATTAGATTAATTTCCATTCTTTCAGTGGCTGCTCCCGCTCTAAGCTGGGACTTCCTGTCCACGTTCTCCTTCTCTCTCCGGCTCTCGGCACCGTTCAATGGCACAGATAATTGCCACAGCACACACGCACACTCACACACACACAGCAGTCTGCTAAGTATTTGCAATTAAAATGCATTAATTAGCCGCACACTGCCTTTCTGTGCTACATTTTTTCCGAATGCAAGGCGGTGAGAAAACATACTCGCAAACGAAAAAAAATTATCTAATTGTAAAAATTCAAGACAGCCGACGCAGGTCTAGACCGGAGGGGGCTTGGGGCAGGAATTGCATGATACTCTAAGTGGAATTGATGCCATTGCTCAATGCATATTTCAAACAAGTTACAATTAGGCTGCATTTATGTATTTTGATTTGCGCCCCTGACATAAATAGGATTGAGCTCAGGCTCAGGCTCAGGCCGGGTTTTCACTTGCTCAACCCGTTTGGTTCTCTCTCTGTCGAGACGGAGAAAGCCCACAAATCTGGCGTGGAAAACCCACTCAGAGTTCAAAACCCATAAGTGATGTGTGTGTGCCAAAGTTCGGAACATCCATAAAGCCTTATTTATGGGCAAAATGTTAATTGTCTCTGTCTGTACTTTCACGCGTCTGGATGCTGTGTGCTGGGTGTCAATGTACAAAGCCCCACTAACAATAATAATAATAATAATATGAGCCGGTGGCAGCAACAAAAAAAAAGAGCCCACCGGCTAACGGCCAACAATTAACAATCGCTTCGCGTTGTTGCTGCCATTGTTGTGTTTGTCACTCCACACATAACACTTAACGTGTTTTTTTCTTTTTGCGAACGAACCAGCTAGCTAGCCGGTTGAAAAGCCTTTTTAAGCTACTTTTACTTATCGGTTCATTATAGCGGTCGCCAGAAATTCGCCAGCTAATCGAGCATGAACCCCTTTCGCTTCGGGGTCCAGTGGTTTGGGTCAGAAATCACGCACCGAATTGCCACACCCTCTGGCTAAAAAATAGCCTATGTATAAACATATGTGTATTTCTGTGGTATCCATGGATTTCTCACACTCTTGACTGGAATCTGTATCCTTGAAAATATCGCGAAAACAAAAGTCTTGTCTGACGCTTGCCTTTTTCTGCAGAAATTCTCGTGTTTGCGCGGGCGAATAAATAAATAAAAGCCAAAAACATCAGACAGGTAAATAAACAAGAAACAAGAAAATGTGGAGGGCAAAGGCAAGGGGTTGGGGGTGATCACATGGGAGTAGCAAACAAAAGACTTAGGCAACGAACTTGGAGTTGCACCTCTGAGGCAGACTCTCGCTTATATTCCATTCAGTAAAACTTGATGTTTTATTTTCGCATAAATGTTAACCTGTCATCCCTGAACATTCGAAAAGTCGTCAGCTTCTCACAGTTGAGATAATACCAAAAAAAAAGCATTCACGACTATCGTGCCAGAAATATGTAAATTTCACTTTGCTATGATTTGTAAAAATAATAAACCATCAACAAGTCCGCATAATAGCAGGTCACTCTGTCTTTTCCATTTTTCATTTACCATTTTTATATATTATTATTTCTTCAACCACTTTAACGCTGCTGTAGGTTTTCCCTTGAAGAAAGTGAGCCGAGACAAGTTGGTTGTTAATTGAGGTCGTTACTGGGGACTCGTGTTATTTACGTTATTGAATTTTATAGATTTCGTGATGCGTGCCAATTGTGCAAGAGACCTCGTGCAAATATATATATATTTATTTATTTTTGGCAAGCCATTTAGTGCAGTCCAGGGACTGACTTGCAATGCCAACGCATTGAAAATGTGGCTCAATAGGATTTTTTCTGCACTGCGGTATTTATTTTTATTTTTCAGCTAACCGCGTCATATCAAGGCCATAATTTAGCACTCGTTTGGGGCCGCAAAATGGAAAATTAACATAAATGATTTACGTACTCGACTTTCAAGTACAACAACAGCCAGCTGCGGTGTGCAATTTTCCAACTCATTAGTGTTACTTTGTTGAATTTAGCTGGCCCCTGAGCGTTTCTTTTGGCCGTGGGTTTTCCACAAAACAAGTTGGCTGTCATGCGGTGAAAAAAAGGTCGATAAAACCGGGTAATCCCCAGACATTGAGCTTTAAGTGATATTGAATTTTGATTGGAAAAAGTCATTAGGGAAAGCCAATTAAAAAGTCGTAATATGTAACAAAGTTCAAATGGAAAGGCTTATATATATAGTTTAGTGTGGTTTCTATATTTGTCAATCCGCTGACTCGTTTCTGTTGCTTTAACTATAGCCTAAACCCGTTTGTCAACTGTCTAAAGTCTTGCTCAATTATTGATTTGTAAATATATGTATTTGTTTTAATTACATAACCAAAAAAAACGAGTCGCTTTGCTACCCACTCGCCGCCTAATTAATTAACAGTTTTATTCACGAGATTCCCATATTTAAAGGTAATCAGGCATCAGGTGTGGTGTCTTCGCGTAACTTCGGTTGTGGGTGTTTCATCTATCAAATCTGTCCAATGAATAATTGCTATTTATTATTTCTTGCTAATTTTCTGGGTACATCTTCCACGTTGGCGTCGAAATGCCAACTCCCAAAATTACCCGAGGCTCACACAAAATGGTTGTGGGTACGTAGGTTAAGGGCATGAGTCATGACTGTGGCTGCTTTGCATTTAAATTAAGTAATTTGTGAGGGCTAAGCTAGGCTCTATTTTTGTTGTTAGATCTCGTTAACTTCCCCCTGGCATTTATAGCATCCAGTCCCCTTTATTACAATACACATTCCCCAGCCCTTTACCAATATCGATCTGGGGCTGTGTGTGGCCCCTGCTAGGCTCCATTTTATCGAGTCATCATTGAACCCACAAGATGAAAGGGTAACAAGCCAACGAAATCAAGACAAATTGAAGTTTTACGAGCCAGCCTGCAATGTGAAGTGTTTGATGTGCAGCTGACATTAAAGCCAAAACATGAAGAGTCGGGCTAATCATAAAACTGTTACAGCCAAGAACTCGGTCATTAAACTGGCAACCTAATTTTTTCCTGAACAAAAACTCGATTGGCTTTGACAAAACACCGAACAATGAAGCCTTTCACTTTTGCACTGCAGATGTTCAGTAAAGAGATATAGCACGTGTAGGAAAGTTCATTGTCTGAGAGATGGTCAGCGGCATGTTGGAATGTTCTAAGTAATTACAAGATTAATTTCTCTGCAGTGGGGCACATTTTAAAATGTTTAAAAGTTGCAGTTTGTATGGTGTTTTCTTTGCAGAAGATATTGCTATAGAAAACTTAAGGCTAGATAAATTAATAAAAATTTAAACTATACTCTTTTATATCCACTTATTAATCGTAACCTCAAGAAATGCTACATAACGTATAAATTTTAATAAATTTATCATAATATTTAATAGCTCTAAGCTTACTTTTATCTCAGAGTATACATAAGAACCTTCTAGTCCCCTCTGGTTCGAAACTGTTCTTTTTAAAACCTCTACTATTATTATGCATTAACCCTGAGGCAGCTTTTCCTTGACTATAGCCTGGGTTATGATATGCCGCTCAATTAACTAAGTAATTCAACAGGAAACTGCTCATATACAAATATCCCACTCTCC
>JAEIII010039235.1:0-10581 GCA_018905755.1 Drosophila ohnishii | reverse complement strand
ATATATCTATAACTCTCAGCCGCTTCGCTTAATTAAAAATTAGAAGGCTGAAACCGATTTACTTTGAAGGTACCCAGCGAAAAGGCATATAATTATGCCCTGCCACGATTTTCGTGTCTTGCAGCTCAGAGAATCTCCTCCGTTCAGTTGACAATCTCAAAAAAACCCAGACAGATCTCATCTGCCGCCTCGCAAATAAACCCCAAGAGCACTCCAAGCCAACACTTCAGAGCAAGCGTGGCAGCCAAGCCAAGTGGTTCAGTTTTCAAGTGTTTGCCATTGATATTACAGCGCCCACACATAGCAACCCCAGCAGCAGCCTAGCAACTACCACCAACTAGCAGCAGGCGACTTGCAACTTGCAACACAAAAGTAAGTGGCTGTGGAAGGAAATCGGTGGGGGAAACCTCCTTAATTTCGGGACTTTCATTTTGTATGATGAAAAATCTTATTAAAACAAGCCCAGAAATCTGTTGGCGATTATTCAGGGATTTTTTTCAATTTGCATAAAAAGCAAAGTTCAATAACATAAATTGCCAGGCATCAATATCGCTTTTCAGATTTCGTTTCACGTTTTTTCCAAGGAAACTTTCATATACCGATTTTCCATGAACTTCACTTTGCCAACTGTCCAGATTTTCTTAGTCTTATTTTTTGTAGATTTTTTTGTTACTGGCCTTTTTCCGCAATTGTCACATGCAATTGTCATTGTCATTGCTTTTTGGCTTCTCTGTTTGCCGTTTTCGATGGCTCCCGGCTCTGTCTTGAGATTTATATTTGCCCGCTGCCCATTTGGAGCACATTATGTAAATTCGCTGCACTTAAAACGGGTTCGCAAAAGAAAAAAAACAGAGAAGGCGCTTTAATTTTTGTCGGTTTGCCGCCGCTCTGCGATTCGTATCGCATTTGAGTGCTTTTCGTGTGGCAGTCCTAGCCATGCATTTTAATTGGGAAGTGCAGCGCCGAGTAACATGGCCAGGAAAGGCCATAAAAGGCCTTGTGTTTGCCTTATTTTTGGTTATAGAAACGGGAATGGTAGCGGCCTTGAATGCGGTCTTTCGGTCGGTCTTTCGGTCGGTCTTCTTCGGTACCCAGTACCCATGACATGACATTATGCAATCGCACCGATCGGGATCTGGCAGAAGGGGAAGTGAGCCAACCAGGTCGCTGAATATGGTCAAAGTGGAGAATCGGCCTGAAATTGCGGAAGATGAAAAAAGGAGGCTTACGATTACGATTACGATTACGATTATGACTACAAGCGTGGCGACGTTGTTGAGTTTAGAGTGTGTCTTTTAAAAAAAAATAATTATATAAGAAAGGAGATGAAACAGAGTTCATAAAATATATAAGCTTTAAATTCTTATTATAAATTATGAACTACAAAGAATCAACCAAGCTGTATCTGTATCTTAGATTTGTTAATTCTTTTTAGCTCTAATAGTTTAGCTTTCTTATTACTTCCTTCATTATTTTAATGATAACAAAAGGTGTTTTAATACAATTTTAAAAAATGTTACTGAAGCTGTTTAAGTAATCTGAAATTTGTTTATTTATTTTCTTAAAATGTGTACTTCCTTTAATTTGCTGAAGAATTTTTAAAATATTTTTTTAATAATAATTAGTGGACTGTTTGTACCTGAACTAGCTGTTTCCTTGTATCAATGTCACTTGCTTATTATAGTTTTCCTAAATAATACTTTTCAACTTGTCTCTGTTCAAAAAGAAATAAATATTTGACAGTTTGAAATGTATTATTTTAAGCTTTAAGCTGGGCTTTCAATTGTTTAGCAAGGAGGGCCCGGGCCCGGACTCCTTTCCAACTTTGACACATTTCATTTGGCAAAAGTACAGCCTATGCTTTCTCCCCCCTGTTACAGGTGGCTTTCATTTAATTTTTTTTGTATATTTTTCTCCCCCTTGGCAATTAAATGAAGTTCGCAGTGACTTCCCCCATTTACCGACAACGACATTGGCGAGTGCTGCTGCTGCAGCCTCCGGCGATCGCCATGGAGATAGATAGCCCCGCGAATACTCGTAGCATTGACTAAGGTTATAGAGCTACGTCGATTATGTATATATATTCCGATGCGAATGTGAATACGAGTGTCCAAGTATATACATATATCGGCAAGTAGCCGCCCGCTTCAAATCTCGAGTGCCGGCCGCGGCGATTGAGCAATGCCATGGCGTGTGTGTACACGACAAAAATTAAGTTATTAAGATGGGTTATGAGATATTTTTTGAGATCTAGGATTAAAATTTATACTTTATTGAATCTAAAAAATATTTTTGTAATTTTTTTAATAGAAATTTAACATATAAAATGGTTAATTTGAACTTAGGGAATTTTATTTTCATTTTTTTCAAGGGGTTATTTCTAAAAAGATACTTAGCTGATTTTTGTTAGTTTACAAAATATAAAATTAGTAGCTCTAATTTATTTATATTCCACTAAATCTCTTCCTTATCTGTTTTGCTTTATTTTAAAATAATTTTAAATTCACATTAAGCCCCAATTAATGCCTATATTTCTTTCTGTGTGGCATGCGACAAGCACCCGCATAGCTAAAGTTGCATCTGGGGGAGGAGGTGGAGCATTGAGGAGCTCTGCGGATGAGAGGGGCTCGAGATGGAGCTGGGGATCTGGTAGCAGGGAGCTGTACGCTGGGGCTGGGGCTCCCCACTCGTCGTCGGTGGCAGTTCATTATGTAAACAAAGCAAGGAAAACAAGAAATCTGGCCACAAATCAATAGAAAAAGTAAGTGTTTTTATTTTTTTGTCGTAAGCATCAACATCTCGGCATCTTGGCTTCCGACCAACTAACTGACTGACTGACAAACCGACTGACTGACCGAATGTTGGCCTGTCTCGGACAACAGCTCTAGCTTCAGCTCCAGTTCCAACTCCTAAAGCCAGACCGAGGTTCGATCCAGTTATGAATAAACATTTGCCGCATGTTTGCCGCCTGGCCTAATGGAGCGTGTTGGAGAAATGAAAATAAAAATGCTTTGTCGCTTGCCATTTTCATTTGATTTCATTTGCAATTAGCAAGTCAAAAGGAAAACAAGTTATCCTGACCAGCTTTTCTCGTTTTTCCCTCAGTGCATTTGGCATTTCGATGGAGAGAGAGAGAGAGCGAAAGATGGGCCGAAAACGTGCCCTGACCCGCCGCCGATTATCCGTTCGATTCTGTGAATTATGGGAGTCGTTGGCTCCCCCTTCGGACCCTGCAATTAACGACAGTTTGGACGGGCGTCGTGCCTTAAAGGGGGATTCAGCTCAGCCAGATTCATCTTGTTAGCCAGGATTGCGCAATCCAAGGGGGCGTATGCGTGATGCTGCCCATGGCCAATCGAAAGTTGGTAGTCTGGCTCTAATTAGACAATATCTTTATTACTGACGGAGAATTTGAGAGTGCACTGTAACTAAAAGCAAGGAAATTGAGCTGATGTTAAAGTTGATAAATGTATAAAGAATTTATTTATATTTTTTGTTTTTAAAGTAATCTTCCTAAGAGAGTAAGCTTCCTCTAAAAACATTGATTTTCTTTCTCATGTCTCTCTATATAATTTTTTAAAATATTTTTTAAATTATCAGCGACCATTGGAACCTTTCACAAAGCTCCAACGGATCGCAATTACAGCTGTAACTAATCAAAAGGGCATTGATTTTTATAACCTGGCGACGAGCATCCATCCAAGTGGGAAGACCTCTCGTTGGCTATGGCGTCACCTGCTGTTCAAATCTTTGCATTTCCCGCAAAACGTGCCTCGAAAAGTTTAAAAAAATTGGTGAAAAAAAATAAAAACAGGGGAGAGCTAACCATCATGATGCAAGAGAAAGAAAGTGGCCACTCCGGGCCTCATAAACGGCAATCTCCGTCAGAGCCCAGCCCCATGGATCATGGCAGGGATTGGCAGGAAAGGGATATTTCGGCACCAGGTGCCTGGGTCAGGCCAATCTGCTCAAGCATCGAGTCACGTTAGGGCCACCTTAGCCAGCGGCCAAAAGTTGTTAACAGTGGGGTTTTGCTTAGAGTTAAATAAATGTTTTAAAATTAAATATATAAGAAATTTAATTTAAAGTTTTATTTACAACAAAAAGCTTGTAATTAATATTATGTGAGCTCTATTTTGTTATTGCATTTAAAACAATTTTTTATGAGTGTATACACCACTGTGCCTACAACTTAAGCAGTCAAAGATCCCGTCGGAGATCACGCCTGGCCATCCATAATGTGCATATTGCAGTCGCTTTAGATTTTCCAGAGGTTGCGGGGCCTTTGTTTTTTTTCATTTTCATTTTTTTTATCGACTGCTCGCTTTTTGACACTAAATTGCCCCGACTGCAATGGAGACTTGGCCCCTAACGAAGTGTGAAAGATGCTGGTCTTTGATTCGATTTGATTGCCCAACATTGGCATGCACCAAGGCAACGCCAGTCCACACCAGCTCACAGCTTCCAGCTCCCAGCTTCGGCTCCAGGTTTGGCTCGGGCACCGTGAAGATGTAGTTAACAACGTGACTATGTAATCAGCATCTTGGCGCAGGCTAGGAAGTGCTGCAAGTCGCTTTCAAGTCAACTGCCGAACGTAACTGCAAAGTGCAAATGATTTTCACCCCTGGCCGGCCACTCCTCCTCCGGGTGTCCAGCTCCCAGCTCCCACCTCCCACTCTTCTCGATCGCTTGGTTATGTTTCTAATCAAATTAATTTCGGCAGCAGTTCCCTGCCCACGTGTCCGGTCAGCATGGCATATGGCCTGGGAGTCCAACTTGGCGTCTGTCTTGGATTCATTTTCCTTTGGCTTGTAGAGATTGCGCATACGCAGCGTGGCCCAGCCGGGCATATTGAGTTTTACAACGATTACGGGAGCAATCACGACGAGAAGCGGGTGAGTCTGTGATCTTATTACCACGTTTATAAGTTTTTTTATGTTTGGTTACAAAGTAATGTTATTATTAAATACTTAAGTTTGAGGCAGCAGCGATTGAGCCAATTTTAAGGCTGTTTTTGTTGAAGTTTTTAGGGAATGATTGCAACATTACATTTTAATTTAATTTAATTAATAAAAAAAAGGCTAAAATATACATAATATATAAATTTGAAAGCTTATTTTTCAATGATTTGTATTGAACTTTTTAAGAAAAGTTTACAATATGACTTTTGACTCAGTTAATTTATATAAATATATTATAAGCTTTTTTATTTGAAATTTAATTTTATAATTTAAAGGCTTATTTTTTAAGTTAGCTTTTAAAATTCTCACTTTTTATGGTGGTATTTACCAAAACATCAGCTCCTGTAAAACAAAAGTTACTAATTAATACGACAAATATTATTTTTCCTGTTAAAAATACCTTTGAAATGACACAAATAATTTGTTTTGATGATTAAACAATTAAGGGATATTATTTTATTATTTCTAAAAATATATATTTCCATAACCTACCCCTTCACAGCTCCGCTACTCCCACCAGTATCACATCTCCGACCCGGCCAGTCAGGTGCACATCCTCCACCGAGAGCAGCGGCATGGCGACCATGTCTCTGGCTCCTACTCCCACCTAGAGCCCGATGGCCACATTCGCAGCGTGCACTACGAGGTGCGGGGACCTGGTAGGGGCTTCAAGGCTGTCGTAGAGCAGCGAACCAGGAACAGCAGAGTGCACCAGAAGCTGGAATTCCGGAGCAGGCAGCCGCCACTCCGGGCTCTGGCCCTCGCCGAGCCGGTGGCATTTGTGATTTAAGGCTGGAAACCGGTAGAGCAGCGCCTCCTCGAGCGAATTATTTGTCTCGCTTAAGGCAGCCCATAAATTGCCCAAAATGTTTAATTGTCTTTCAATGCTTTTGCTGACTTGTTGATTGGATTTCTAATTTGAAATTTAAATTGATTTCGGGCGAGAGAAATGTAAATGTAAAATTTAATATAATGTCGCGGTGATAAACAAAAGCGGAATGAATGAATGAATAAAATTATTGTTTTCTCTTAAATAGATTTTGATTGTTTACGTTTTGATGGAAATTAAAATGGATGGATGATCTTTCGTAATACCTTTTAAACTGAGTAATGGTTTAATGTCACTCAACAAATTGCCCCTAAGTTGGCGCTTCAAATTAAATATGAGTTTCAAAGCTTAATTATAATTAATGTGCCGAAACCAGTTGACAGTTAACGACTCCCCAAAGGAGCTAGCAAACATTGTCGAACAGAATGATTGTTGGTATTTCTTTTGTGCTAATTATATTGTTTCCTTTACTACTCGTGGTCAGGGTCTGATGCTGTGTCTGCCTTTGCCGCTCTGTGATCAGCAATGCAGCAGCAGCAGCGGCAATCAGCAAAGCGGCTTAAATGATGGCCCAGAAGCCGCCGTTCAACGACACCGCTAATTGCCGGGGCTAATTGCTGTATGTTTTCGTTCGGTTTTTGAGTGCCTGCGGCTATAAAAAGTCGCTCAATCGCTGAATCGCTCAAGAAAGTGCCAATCAGTGCTGTTGTGTCCGTTATTCCGTTTGACAGCTCACCTTGTGCGGCTGTGCCCTTTTGGCCTGAACCTCCCCCCCTGCTGATGGCAATTAAAAGGCAATTTAGGCAGCATCTCTCCCTGCAACTCTCACTATCATATTTTCTCTATTGGTTTGGTTTTTGTGTCTTCCCTGTGCTTAGTGGTTGCATTTACTGCTAGTTACTTCACCTTCGTGGGTTCAAGTTCGTTGCCTAAGTCTTTCGTTTTGCGCGGAAGTTTGTTGCTTAAGTTTAATGAGTTTATATGGGTTTTTCTTAGTATTCAGTGAAATTTGTTTTTAAATATTAATTTAAGCTTTAGTTTGACCCTAACACCTCCCTTCCTCGCTTACTATTATCTTTTACCATCTTCTTTCCATTTAAAAAATATTTTTAAGCCTTAGTTTAGCTCAACTTCTCTTTATTATTTGATTACTATTTCTCCAGCATTTTTTACTGTTTTTTTTTTACCTCTTAGTGCCCCACAAAAGTCTTGTCTTTAATTTCGATTAGGTTTTATTATGGGATGTTTAATTTTATTAATAGTTATTTACAACATGTTGTGGGCAAGTCTTAAAGTTAATTTCGCATTTATGTTTTGCTTGTCGGGCGCTTCAACTCGACAACGAGTTTTGCTCCTGCTGCAGCAGCATCTTCTTCCTCATCTGCTGCTTCTCCTGCTCCAAGTGCAGCTGCTGGAGCCGCTTCTGCTTGCCGAGCTTCTTCAGATGGTCGCTCTTCTCGTGCGCCAGCTTGTAATTGGCAATTGTTGTGGGCTGCTGTGTGGTAGATGTGCTGGTGGATGCGGCGGAGGTGCTGGTGGTGGTGGATGCTGTGGAGGTGCTGCTGCTGTCTAGCGATGGTGCTGGAGTTGTCGTTGTCGTAGACGTGGTCGTGGTCGAGGTGCTGGAAGTGGTGCTTGTCGTCGTCGTTGAGGAACCAAGAGCCTGAGACTGCGAACGAGCCTGCTCTTCGTCGAGCCGCTTCTCGAGCTCCGCCTGCCATTCCAAGGCCTTCTCCTCCAGCGGCAACTGCTGCAACTGCAACGAGATGATGCATGCGATTATGACATGGACATGGATGTGGATGTGAATATGAATGGTTCAAGATTATTGCGAAAGGGAGAGTGGATGGTTGAGCGGGATGCTTGAGTGCGTGAGTGGGCGTTGGTGTCTGTCTGATCTCTGGCTGAAAGGCATTTACAACAGCAGGGGTAGAGTGTCAAAAGCAGGGGGGATTCATGTGTCTGGCTTTAATTTTTTGTACAATTTTTGTTGTATGTTTATATATAGTTCTAAATGCAAATCAGATTTGTATATATCAGGTATATCTGGTGGGGTGGACTTCAATAGCGCAAATATCGCCTGCGAGCCTCGTATTGCCTTACATAGTTCCAGGGATATGCCGCATACTTCGCCTTCTCGTAGGCCTTGTACTTCTTGGTCTTTGCATTGTACTTGCCCTGCAGCTTGTCGGGCACAATGGCAGTGTATTTGGTGCCCACACCAGGCACATACTGGGCAGCCAGTCCCGGTACGGAGGTCACTCCGCCGCTGTACGCACTCGTGGCCAGCTGGCCGTAGTTGCCCTGCTTGGGCGGCAGGTTGTTATAGTTTGGCGGGGCATAGGGTCCAGCAGGTATGGCCCAGTATCTGGGGCGAGATGGCGGCGGCAAGACGTAGCTAAATAAATCAAAAGAAATGTACGTTATGTAAGCAACATTACACCTTAGGGCTGGCTTGTTTTTCTGGTTTTCGAACCCGTTTGGCAGCACTTACACATAGGGATTGGGGTTGGGCACATCGTCGCTGAGATCCTCCCAGACGGGCGCTGGTTCCCGGTATGGCTTGCGGGGCGGCTGCGGTGTGGTTCGTGGCGGCGGCGGTGATATCGGTCCTGTGTTGGTGCCCCAATCCACCCGGATGGCCTCCGCCTGGAGTCCAAGTCCAGCGATTGTGGCGACTAGCAGCAGGCAAGGAGTGAGCTGGAAAACAACGAGTTTTTTTCTCGGTGAGCAAGGGAATCCTTGAGAGTGGGTTTAATGGTATTGCTTGATTTTGACTAACTTCTGAAAAGTTCATTGCCTTAATATATATTTCTTAACCACTTATCCCCGGCAGAAGGTGCTTTGCATTGTCGTGTTTTGCAAATTGCTACACGAATGATATCAATTAGATCAGGCCGCCCCCAATTCGTGAAGCCAGATCGAGATTAAGCGACTGGCGATCGCACACGATATATTTGCTGGCCATAAAAGCGGCTTTGCCTTATCAACACAGCCTCGATTTCGATTTTGAGGATCAATTAAAGTCGCTTTATTTAGCAGACAGCGGACCAAATCAATTCTGAGGCAAAGCAAACACTTCGGACTTGAACTCGATCTGTGTTTTTGTTTTGTATAACTTTGAATGTAATAACAATAATTACAGCGCCGGCATCTGCCATTAAGAAAACAATGTCAAGTGTTAAATTGTTGCAGCTGCCTGAGAGAGGCAACACAACACAACACAACACAACACAAAAAAGGCGCTTAAATATTCAAAGAAATTATTTACTTTATTGTTCGCTTATTGCCTTGCACTTTGCTCAGATGTTTGGCCTATGAATCGCAATTGTATATAAATATTTATGGCACTGTTTGTTGGGTTAATTGAATTACTTGCTCAAATAATAGATTTATTGTTGATTAATTACATTCAGTTCAAGTTTTTTAAGCTCTCGCTTGACACTTTATATCGTCGATATTTTTGCTCCAACACACAAATCGATTACAAAGCAGAATGTGGCTTTATTTATTATTATTATTCGTTCTGTTTTTTGCTGTCTTTCGAGTGTTGTTTGCTTAACTAATGAGCCTTGAGGAAGTGTGCCCCAACAACCGCTTTAAAAAACGCACCCAAAGCTAAACCTTTGCGGCTAAATACGGTCATTAGTTACCTCACAGAGCTTACACATAGAGTTATGGCCCGGCCCGGGAGGATAGGCATCTGGCCACAAATTTGTCAGCGGCCCAAAAATGGCATCGATAACAGTGATGTATGGATGCCATCTGTTCGGGGCTCATATTTACTTTTATTGGCCAATTCGAGACCGGGATTCTGTGTGGCTTACAAAAATGAATCACTGATTTTTCTCAGCTGGAAATATTACACAGAAAATTGGTCTGATCTTTTTTGGATTATTGATTACTTGAGGCTAAATGTGAATGTACATTTTAGTGAGCTTTGGGAACAAGAAAAAATTGAGTTTTACATTTAATTTTAAGCCTTAAGAAATCTAAGAAAAATTGTAGTAAAGGAAACTGTCTACAACTTTAATTATAAGTTATTTTTACATCAAAACTAGTAAACAATTTTCAAGTTATATAAACATTTTATATGAGAAAAACAATTACCTCTTATTTAACATAGGCACTTGACATTTGTTTTCTGGACTCGTTTCTGCTTCTCCTTTATTTTTATGACAACCAAAAAATGTTACAACAAAAACAGTTTTGGTATTTACTGTGCACTGTGCATTGGCTCGTAAATGTTGGCCTTGATTTCTGCTTGATTTTATGATTGCACAAAAGCATTGACAGAGAGTCAGTCGATCGACGGCGGCAATATGCATTGCGCATAGCAAATAAATGCTTGTCAATGCAAAAAATTGTCAATCAATTAGCCAAATCGGTTGGTGGGGGGGGGGGATAGTGGGGCCCGCTGACAACATAACTGCCGCCTCTTCGGGGCAAGTGTTGTACATAATTGCTGGTATTAGTCGCCGCACGATCCCACAATGGGGTTACGTCGAAAGCCTCAATTTATGGGCCAACTCAAGGCACAAAAAAACTCAAATTTAATTAAATCATTGAGCGAAACTAAACGAGGGAGTTATAGATATTTAAAATAATTTTTAAATATATAAGATTTCATAGGAAAATTGAAAATAAATTTGCATAATTATTTATAATGATTTTGGAGGGGGTTTTAAAATAAATTTTAAATATATACGATTTCATATAAATATGAACAACAAATCTACATAATTATTTATAATGATTTTAAGGAGGGTTTGATGGCTTAATATTATTAAT
>JAEIII010039233.1:0-27393 GCA_018905755.1 Drosophila ohnishii | reverse complement strand
GGAGGACAACAAATGTTAAACTGATTTTTGGAATCAGACGGAGTGCTAGGGGCTTGCTCCACCTCTGTCGCGGGTTGGCCCGGTATTGCAGTACCGCCGGGATTTCGGCCCAACTAAATAATAAATTTCACATTTAATATTAAAAGATTTACTAAGGTTATAAGCAAAAACAATCGAAAAACAAGATATTAAGGAATGACCTGGGGCCCCAAACGATTGGGTTTTTAAGTGCCTATGTAGTTCTGATCTGCCTATCTTACAAGTAGAAGGAACCGGAAATTAAGTCCATAATTAAAAAATGTTTGTTATTCTCCTAAAGATTAAATACGTTACGTTAATTTCAAAAGATAAATTAGATTTTACATTTTCGAAAAAGGTAACTAAATAAGTCAAATTTAAGCACGTCGGTCTAATAATGTACTGCCTGATAACGTCCATCCAATTTTATATAAAAAAATCTATATAATAATATATGAAATAACATATTAACATATTTTGGACAAAAAAATATAATGTACGCGTTAGGTACAGGTACGGTGTTGTAATAAATCAAGGTACTGGTTATGCTGGACTCAAACCTAAGCGGCGCCTCGCTCTGGCAGCACTGGTCGCTCATGCGACCAATGTTGCTAGACTTTTCGTTGATTTAAAAATCAAATTAATCTTAACTTACAATAGAACCAACACATGTTAATTAAATTTTTCCACTGATTTTGTTTATGCCGCAACTTCATATTGTATATTAATTTAATTTAATAGCTTTTTTAATTTAGTAGTAGCCCACATTTTCATCTGGCCACACTGACACTTGTTTACACGGTCCCTCTAATATGCTGTAAAATTATTATTTTCCAAAAACTTCGAAACGAAAGCGACCAGACTGCCGTGTTTGGACTGACTCCAGCCCCCCGTAATTGTCACTCGATCTTCCCCGGAAAAGCAAACGAATCAATCAATCATGGTGGTTGGGTGAGTGGCAAAGGGATTGTTTGAACCTTACGTAAGCCTGACACGGGGTACCGAGTCTCTTTCAGATTATTGGTGCGCGGCGGTCTGCTGGCCGGAACCGTCTACTACACCCGCAAGGTCGGTATCTGGGGCGACACGGACCAGACGGACAAGCTGTACAACCAGATCAAGTCGGAGCTGTGTCCCTACGTCCAGAAGGCCAAGAAACAGCTGCCCTTCGATGTGCCGCAGCTGCCGCGGACCGGCGAGATGCGGTTCCTGGCCAAGCACTACTACAACGAGGGCGTGAAGAACACCTTCCGCTTCATCCACATGCTGCCCTGCTACGCTGGACGCGGCCTCAAGAAGGTCAAGGACACGTTCGAGGACTTTGCTCAATCCCCAGCGATCACTGGCGGCAGCCAGGAAGCCAGTCCGGCGAAGTAATCCCAGCCAGCTGGCTACTTCGCTCTTCAATGGGAGGCTGTTTTCGTGTTAGCTTATAGTTAGCCTATTGAATAATGTCTGTGTAATATTTACCCGATCCGCGTTTCTGCGGTTCTGCGACTTGAGCTCCTCTGAGACGCATCGAACTGGAAATCTTCCAGTTTATAAGCAAAATAAAAGTAATTACGTGTTAAGCGGTAAGATCGCCCTGGAAAGTTGAAGTAATGATTTGTGGGCACAGGGAGATCTTTTAAATCTAGAACAAAAACAACAAATTTCGGTCTAGCAATGGTTCTATATAAAAAATATATAATCGGTTGGATTTACAGGATGGCTCCTAAAAGAAATTTTTCCAGAACCATATACAATTTTTAAGAAAAAAGCATAGAACCCAAGAGATTTCGATAAAGGGTTTAAGGATTAAAATTAAAGAAAGACAAATTCAATGTCAAGAACCTTATTTTATGATATTATTGAAACATTTAACCATAAAAAGCAACTATTTTAACGTTAATATTTGATCCTTGCAGGGTATTTTAATTTTCCAGAAGTTTGCAACGCAGTGAAGGAGGCGTTTCCGACCCTATATGTTAAGTCCCTCAATTTTAAAGCTATCTGAGTGAGACTTTGTAGATACTTTTCTAAGTAATCTCACTACTACTAGGTTATAACTTCGATGTTTTTGGACATATTTTTATCTACTACACGGAGACATGGCCAATTCTTGAAATTTTAAAATTAATTTTAAGAAAATCGATTGACTATTCGTTACCATATTTAGAATATGTAGAGAAAGATAAAAGCTGTGAATGTCAAACTGTAAATATAAATTGTTATAGATTAGTGTTAATGAATGTTGACATTACTCTGATTTTTTTTTTAGCATATATGTACATATAACTAAAATACTTTTCCCTTAAAACAAGAGTTGCAATTACTTTTGCTTTTTAACAAAATGTAATTCCAAAATTCGAACAAAAAACCAAATAGACCAATTTTACTGTTCGTTACAAATCAGGAATAAAATTGTAAAATAAGTAGAATAATAGTTATAATTAAATATAACTTATATTAATGAAATACTGTGTTTTTGTGTATTAGTAATTGGTTTCAAGGCGTATTTTTAAAAAGGGAAGTTTCTTATTGTCAAGCTTTAATTAATTTGTTTGGATTCCAGGTTTTAAGATAGGAGTTAAGGATACAAATTAGTTGCAATTTAAAAAAAATTTAAAATTAATTAAGTAGGCTCCGATCAATGTCAAATTGAAACATTCTTGAGAATGTTGCCAGCTTGCTCCTTTAGCTGATCAAAAGTGGTCGTTGGCCCCATAAGTTGCGGTTGTCGCCGAACTTTGGCTTATTTCACAGCAATAACATGGCAAGGACAGCAACAACAAGAGGCACGTGAATCCATTACGATTTGGCAGGCAATTATGTGCGTGTTAAATCCTTCCAACAGTAATAGCAACAACAGCAACTACATACACACACATGCAGCAACAGCTATGAAAAGCCACGAAATGGGCTTTTAATGCAAACGATTTATCCGCTTCAACTGCACGCACGGCCAAGTCGAATTCTGAGGGCGCTCAACGGAGGACACTCTCCTCGAGGAATTAGCGATGGCTTTGGTTTTAAGCTTAAGGAAACAGATGTAATATAATCTCATAAGAGGGAAGACGGCACACAACCCATATACTTTCCTTTAATGAACGAGATATATAGGAGTAATAAACAGTATAATTTGATAACTAATAGATAAACTCACTCATTAAATCCAGTTGAGAACTCCCGACCCTTTTCACATTCAATGGACTCTAGATAGTTTCACGTACCGCCATTTTTTACCAAGAAATCCAATGTTTTGGTATGTTTAGAAGCGAAAGCCGTGGCAGCAACAAGCCGACTAGGTCTGATGGTTGTCTGTCTACCTGCCCCGCCGCCGCCATTCCGCTGAACCCTTCCGACGACTGCCAGTCATTTGGCCAGGTGAGACGACAGTCGTCGGCCTGGCTGTTTGGGCCTCGAATTGCCCCAAAAGAGCTTTAAATAAACAAACTAATAACAGAAATCACGAGGCAGTGGCCCGGGCGCCCGGGTGCCAAGGTGCCAAGGTGGAATAGGGACAGCAACTGTCTCCCAAATGCACCGCACACCCGTATTCTATGGCAACCGCGCCAGCCCAAAGCCCCGTGGATGTATAACCCGAATAAACAAACTAATAAAACGGGGCCCACATGCCCGAGTCCACGCGAATCCGTGAGTCCTGGCTCAGAGCTGCCACGGAGGCGACCAACAACACTCGAGGAGCACACAAATTCCATACCAATACTATATAGCTGCTATATACATATCTGTACCCCAAAAGACTGAACGCCGAGCAACAACCAACCAAAAAAAAAAATCACCAAAAATCAACGAGAACTGAAGGGAAAAGCAGCTCAAGTGGAGCAGTCGCTCCGCTCCAATTTCCATTTCCCATTCCCACCCACAGTATCTCGTTGTGTGGTGTCCCCAAAAAAAGAAGAACCAAACCAAACTAATCCATAATCCGTCGAGCTGAATGCACTTGCAAATTAGATAACCAGAAGTGGCTTTCTGGTGGCACATCCAGGGATTTCCAGAAGGACTGGGTGAGTATATTTGGATAATTATCAGCAGTCTGTTGGAAATCAGCAATGAAATGCATTAGAAATCGGGGGAAACCCCTTAATGGAATTAAGTACAAACTTAATCGAGGTATAGCTATTCCTCTAGATTTAAAATACATTGAAGAAATTGTGCTCAAAAGTTGAGATATAAAATATATTTTTCCAATTGAATTTAAAAGCATAAAGATCTCCACAATTTTTTAACAAGTCGAAACCTATGTTAAAGAGTCCTTACAGGCTCTCAGTGGACTGCACATATTATGCAACGGGAATAGAGGATTTCCTACAGACTTACGCCAATCCGCATAACCATGTCCGAAGCTCTCCAGGAGTCGCTTGCCCGTATCGAACTATTATGAAACTCGAAGGTGGAAGGTGCCACACGCACGGCAACGGGCCAGGGTCAGGGGCAGGGCCAGGTGCCAGTCCAAGTGCAGGTGCCAGTGCAGGGTCAGGTGCCGCCGAGGACGACACCTGCAACGACAACGGCGACGTCGGCGGCAACACATGCCAGGCGCCGCCAGCTGCTTTCCATGGCCAAGTGCCGCAGTCGCTCCATACTAATTAACGATGAAGCGCCCACGCCGGAGGCACCGTGCCCTGCGCCAGCTCCTGCTCCAGTTCCAGCTCCTGCGAGTCCCTCGCCTCAAACCCAACAACAACAACAACAACAACCGCAACAACAGAACTACTTACCTCAAACATCTTTGCTGAAAATCGAACCGTTCGTTCCTAGTTTTAATCAAAGACTACGCCGGCGTCCTATTGGTCGCTCCCATAGCACCTTAAGCCACAATGCCGTCCCGAAGCGTCCAGTGCAGCAGCAGCTCCATATCCAGCAGCAGCAGCAGTCTGAGCTCCAGGTTGGCCAGCCGCAGCAGCTCAAGCGAAGCTATGCGGCCGCCGTCCAAATCCGCCAGCAGCAACAGCAGCAGCACCAGCGGAACTTGCCGCGTGGCGTTGGCATCCAGCGTCAGCGCTCCAAGTCCACCTCCTCCTCGGCGGCCTCCAACAACTGTCGCCCGGCCACAGCCGCTGCCACGCCCAACACGCTGGTGGGCAGCACAGGCGGAACGCTGGTGAGTGGTGCCATAGTGACGCCACAGCCTAATGGCATCTGCCGGATCCAGCGTCTGGCCAAGGAGCGCGAGGAGCTGCCCGACCGCATCAATTACGACCGCCGGGGGCTGACCGCCATACCCATCTTCGAGCAGGAACCCAATCTGAGGCTGCTGTCGCTGCAGCACAATCTGATCAATACCTTCCACATACCCAAGGAGCTGCCACCGCCGCCACCGCCCCCGCCGGCGGTGCCCACTCCGGCTATTGCCACACCGAGGGAGGGGAATAATAATAATATCAAGCTGGGAGGTAAGTATCCCCGTATCCGAATACTAAGGCTTTCACTAATGGGGATGCCTGGGGAAATCTTCTTACCGAACTTGCAGAATACAACACCAACGGTAACAAGCAACTGCCGGAGGGAGGACGTTCTGGTCTGCGTGGCCACCATCCAGGGAGACTAACGCGCGCCATGACCAATGCCGGAAACCCGCACAACCACCGCCTATCGCCGAAATCCGGCGGCAGTCCAGGATCGGGCAGTCCGCTGACCACCCAGGCACTGGCCATCAATGGAGGCGGAGCCGCCGGACGCTCCAAGCTTACCAAGAGGGGATACAACTACGGACAGGCGCAGCTGACGCCGCCGCCAGCTCTGAGGATGCGTTACGGTCTGGAGAAGTCCAAGAGCTTTGTAAGCAGCAGCCTGCAGGCGATGAAGCACCAGCAGCAGGTGATACAGCGTCGGGCCTTCCTCAATGCCAACAGAGGAGCTGGAGCAGGCCTGCCCGGCGGAGGCGGAGCAGGAGGTGCAGGCTGTAATCTCCTCCAGAGCTGTGACGAAGGCAGCGCCCTGCATAACAGCAACCTTTCGCTGTGCGGTGGCTACGGCGAGGAAGAGGACGCCCCCAGTATGATGGCCTCCATTTCGGCTCTGGAGCAGCTCAGCATCAAGAACAAGCAGCTGAGCCTGAGCGCCAGTTACGGGAGCATCTTCCAGCAGCTCGTTTTCCTGGATCTCTACGATAACCAGATCGAGAGGATAGCCAACTTGGATGGCCTTCCCTCGCTGTCGGTCCTGCTGCTCGGCAAGAACAGGATCACGGACATAGGGGGTCTGTCCTCTCTGAAGGACTCACTCAGGGTGTTGGATCTGCATGGCAACAAGCTCACCAGTCTGGGCAGTCGCATCAACTGCCTCCAGCAGCTCAAGTCGCTGAATTTGGCGGGGAATCAGATCCGTCAGATCAATCAGCAGGACTTCCTGGGACTGCGCTGCCTGAGGGAACTAAACCTGAAGAGGAACAAGCTGCGGCGGATCAATGGCTTCCAGCACCTGGTGGCCCTGGAGCGGCTATGGCTGTGCCACAACGAGCTGCACCGGGTGGACGACATGGCTAGCATTGCCAGAGCCAGCCGTCTGCTGGAAGTCACTATCGAGAACAATCCCGTCTCGCTGGCGGGGGACTGCGTGTCCTTCCTGGTCTCGTACCTCCCGCTGCTGCAGTCGCTCAGCCAGATGCCCATCACGGAGCAGGTGCGTCGAGCGGCCCTGGCTTGGCGCCAGCACAAAGAGCAGGCTCAAGCTGCTCCCGGGAGCTCTGAAGCCTATCAGAGCATTCGTCGGGAGGAGGTGATATCCAATGCGCGCACCAACTGGGAGCTGCTGCGATCCCAACAGACTGTTGTGGGTCGTCCCAAGAGCCGGCTGACCAGCGAGCTGGCCAAGATCAACGAGTCCAACGAAGGCCCAGCAGCCGAGGAGGCGGAGACGGAGTCCGAGGAGTCGCAGCAGCCCAAGGAGCTAATAGACGAACTGCAAGCGCTCATCAAGCTGCCCCCGATAGCCAAGAACCTGCAGACGCCGCAGGAGGAGGATGGCGGCTCCTCGGAGGCTTCGAGCTTGGGGCCGAACGTTGACTCCTGCTCCAGTTGCTACAGCACGGACAATGAGGAGGGTGTCAAGAACAAGCCGCAGACGCCACAGATGGACGAGAACTGCAACAAGTTGGGATTGGTGGAGAAAAGTCCGCCGTCACCTGTTCCAGCTCCTCCCCCGGCGTCGGCTCCATCCCCAGATTGCACTAATATGACACCTCCGCCTGTGGTAGCTTCTTCTCCTTCGCCGCCTGCCTTGACCTTGACGCCACCGGCTGCTCCTGGAACTCCTGTGCCGGGTACTGCCCCTACCCCGCCACCAGCCGCATTGAATAATACGTTGCCAGTGCCCGCCACAGCATCCTCCAGCACCAGCCGTCCGGCCAGCAGCAAGCAGCGATCCAGACACGCGCCTATCACACAGTTGGGATTGCAGATCAACCAGAGAGGGGGCGGAGGCGCGTCGTCCAGGCGCTACATGGCTGGTAGCTTGGTGCGCGCCCAGACAGTGAGCAGCAGCACCAGCAACAGCAGCAGCTCCAATAGCACGGGTCGCGGCAAGGCCTCCAACAATGGCCTAACTCTGGTGGCCACTCAGACGAAGGCGTCGACGAGTGCTTCGTCCAATCAGTCATCAGCGGGTGCCGGTACCAGTGCCGGAACAGGGGGAGCAGGGGCAGCGGCATCAGGAGCTGGAGGAGCAGCAGCCACTCCCACAGCTGCCATCACGGTGTCCAAGCCCAGCGCCGCCGAGCGGGAGAGAGAGCAAGGCGGCGATTATCTGATCGAGATCTGCGGAAGGTACTTGAACATCTATGGCCAGGGAGCCCTCCGGTTCATCGACAAGCAGTGGAATCCGGCCAAGGCCAACGATGTGCACACCCTAAATTTCAGCTACATCAACTTTAACAGCATCGTCTGCGTGCTCGGGAGGATCAAGGTGCGGTTCCCGCACGCCGAGCACTTTGTCTTCCGGGAAACGAACATCTCCTGTCTGGGGCAGATCAATGGATTGGCAGAGCTCCAAGGGTTAAGCAGCCTGCTTATCGATGCCGAGGGAAACGGCATCACTCTGAAGGAATCTTGGCGAGCGTACGCTATATACAGGCTGTCGCACTGGGGTCTGAAGCAGCTCAACGGACAGGAGGTCACCGAGGCCGAAGTGGAGGCTTCGAATGCCATGTACGTGGGTCTCTCCGATCTGGTGCTGTGGTCCATGCCGGAGGTGATGCTGCAGCCATTGTTGGCCCGCCTGCGTCTCGATGAGACCTGCACGGCCAGTAAGCTGTCGCCAAAGGAGTGGCTCCTTCGGCCGGACAACAAGTCCCTACGTCTGGTGGTGGGCAAGGAGGCGCTTCAGTGGAAGAAGAACGCCGGAGGTGCAGGATCTGGGGCGACAACTGCATCCGCCCTGTCCCTGAATCCCGCAGCAGAAGCGGGAAGCACTGCCATGGCGCCCAGTGCCCGGGATCGAGGCCGCCAGCACTTTGCCGTGCTGCTGGAGAACACCTGCAACGCTGTGGAGAAGCTGCACAAGCTGGAGACGCTCTGGCCGAGCATGCTGCTGGACATTGTGCGGAATACACTCCTGGATTACGCCCAGCTGGATGTGTACCTGCGCAACCTCATGTGCGAGCTGATGAAGTGATGAGAGGTTCCGCGAAAAATTATTAGTCATACTCTGGCTTCTAGATAGATACGCACTGACATAGAGCAAATCATGATATATTCCTATGATCTTAGGCATTTACATGTGTCCTCGCGACCAATCCTGTAAAGCAGCTGCTTACAACTAGTCCAATTTTTATAAATATTTAACATTAAACATGATTAAAGTGAGTACTACATCAGAAATGCATTTAGGAGGGCTTAAACCCACTTTTCAGAGTCCTCCTAATCAATTTCCCCGCTTAATAACCAGGAACGAGTGGATTTGAAAGGATATCAAATTTTCTGACTTTCAAGCTGTTTTTGCTTGAGAAACTGTATAAAATGTTGGATGTTTAGCTTTTCAAAAGGAGAAAGGAAAGGAAGAAAAGCTTAAAATAGTTATTATTTAAAGAAAAGAATCCTCCAGAATCCTTCTTCAATTTCTATCTTTCTCCGCCACAATTCACAAAGAAGGAAGCTGTATAAAATTGTGGATTTTTATCTTTCCAAAAGAATATTTAAGTTTTAAAGCAAAGAATACAACCAAATCTGTTACCCTACTTAATAACTCTTTTAAGCATTAAACCTTAGGTTAGTTTCTTTTCGTTTTTAGTGAGTTCAGGAAATATTTTTTTACAAGAAAGGTTTATAATAATCATTATGTAAAACAAAGAGTACCAAATCTTTAACCTAGCTCAGTAACTCTTTCAAGTATTAAAAGTATTAGTTCTTATAGTTTTTGGTCAGTTCAAGTTTCTCAGGCTAGGCCCAGCTCGAAGTTCACAAATAACACAGGCCGCCAAAATTTGAAAAAAATCGCATAACCAAGAAGCGGAATATACTTTTCCAAGTCTTTTTGATGAGCTGAACTCAATTGCAGTCTCCTTACGTCAGGTTTTAGAGATATTGCATCCTAAAGGTGCAAAAAATACTTTTAAGATGCTATATTTATTTATCTTTCAAATGCTTTCAAATCTTTGAAATATCATCTTTTGAATTTGCATCGTTATTTTAAATAACCTAATTTTCCATTCGGCACACTTCGAACCATATGGAAAAATATCTCTATAAATTCAAGAGAATATATCTTGGAGACCAATAAAATTTTTGTTCTAAATTTTAAAAAGTTGAAGTGAAGTTACATCAACTCAGAATTTCACAAAAACCTTATTTTCTGCACTTTTAAGTTCAAATATTTTAAAAACCCGAAGTATAGGAGATTTTTTGAGTTCATCAAATCAAAAACCATAGAAAAAGTTTATTCCAGTTTTTGGTTCTAAAAAGCTGTCGACCTGTGTAATCTGAGGATTCAAAAAATCCAAAAAATCCACCCCCAACTTACTTAATTCTACGCCCGAGGCAGTGCCTCCGCATCGTCGCCGGTGGTGGCCGGCTTTTGAGTTTTTTGCGCCTTGTCCACGTAGATATTCAGGATTGCCTCGATGCCCGGATAGAGCACAAAGTTTGTGGTCCTTATTTTCTTGTCGATGAGGTAAGATGTCACCGATTCCGTATTGAAGGCAATGTCCAAAGCATCGCTATGCGACACCTTGTCGAGCAGCGTGCGTTGCACTTTGATTACACAGTTCTCAAACCCATTCACCTTGATGCTCAGGTCCAAGTTGTAAGCGGCATCGATGTCCGGCCACCGCTGTGCAAGCACATCCTCACTCCACTGCAGCTCCTCGCTGGCGGGATTCAGTCGGCCCGGTATGGCCACAAATTTGGACCACAGCTCGGAGGCGAAATGGGGAGCCATGGGTGCGAGCATTATGATCTGTGCCGCGAAGGCTCGCTCAAATTGCTTGCCCTGCCGCAAAACGTGCTTTGGTGTGCGCTGGAATGGGTAGTTTAGTCATTAGAGATCGAGAAAGAAGTCACAGCTCAGAAGCTTACCCTCAGGGAGTTGGTCAGACCCTGCATCTTGGATATAGCCACGCTTAGCTGATGGGCATGGCGGTAGTTGAAGGTGGCTCCCTTCACGTAAAAGTTGCGGGCATCAAAGAGCTTGGCATCGTCGGCTAGGAATTCCTCGCTGTTCGCATCAACCTGCGGGGCGGAGGTATCCTCTCGTGCCGCCTGGAAGTCCTGCAGGGTCAGCCAGAGGCGCTTCTGCCAGTTCAGAATGCCAGGAAAGGCTGTGAAATGGAGCAAATGTTGAATTTGTCATCAATTAGTATCGAGAGACTTACTGGCACTGGACCAATTGCGGTGAGAGGTGGGCGCCACGTCGGCCAGGATGATCAGCCGGGTGGTGTCCGTGCCGTATTCGTTGAACATGTCGCTGGGCTCCACTCCATTCAGCTTCGACTTGGACATCTTCTCCCACCCCATGACCACGGGCTCCTTGTTCTCCTTTAGTACAGCCTGGTTCTTCTTGGCGTTCACTATCTCCACCTCCGATTCGGGCACATAGCGCCCGCTGCCTTTCACACGGAAAGAGCGACCCATGACCATGCCCTGGACCAGCAGGCGCGAGAAGGGTTCGCTAGTGGGCGACAGGCCGCAGTTGTGCAGGAAATGGTTCATGAAGCGGGCATAGTACAGATGCAACACGGCGTGCTCCTTGCCCCCGATGTACAGGTCCACGGGCATAAACCTGTTGGCCAGCTGGGCATCGAAGATGCGCTCAGAGTTCTGGGCGTCCAAGTAGCGCAGGTAGTACCAGGAGCTGTCCACAAACGTGTCCATGGTGTCGGTTTCTCGCCTCGCCTCTTGTTCGCCGCACTTGGGGCACTCGCAGAGAAAGGCTTCCTTTGGTGAATCCTTAGGCGGGAGTGTTACCGGCAGCTGCTGCTCCGGCACCGGCACCGCTCCGCACTTGCTGCAGTGGATAATGGGAATAGGGGTACCCCAGTAGCGTTGTCGCGAGATCAGCCAATCCTGCAGCTTTGAGGACACCCGATAGCCACCCACATTGAGCCGAGTGGCGGTCTGGAGCACCTCCTTTCTCAGAAGCTCCCAGTTTCCCGGATTAAGGGTGGGCTCCTGGCCACCGTTGCAACTGAATGCCAGTCCGTACGACTCCCACAGCGCCTTGTCTTCGTCGCGGAAATTGGGCGCCGCCAGGTAGACATCGCATTTCGCTGGAAAGTTTACTTCGTCGCCAAAAACAACGGGCATTGTGGTGCCTGCAAAAGGGTTTTCCACACTGAGGTCGCTTGCGTCCTTCAGCTGCGACAGATGATGTTTGCTGCGGAGCACGAGGAAGGCATTGGGATCCTTCAGGTGCTCCGGGTGGGCGGTCCACACTCGTAGCAGTCCAGAAGCGGAGGTAAGCAAGGTGAAGGCGTGCCCGTCGCACTCCCCAATCCAGTGCCGCTGCAGGTTGATTATGTCCCGCCAGTCGCGCAGTGAGGGATCTTCCAGGCCATCCAGCAGCTGCTTGGCGTAGGCACTCGTCCGTATGAACCACTGTCGGAGCAACTTCTTCTCCACCTTGGCGCCCGAGCGCCAAGAGCATCCGTTGGCGTCCACCTGTTCATCGGCGAGCACAGTCTTGTCCACGGGATCCCAGTTAACGAGCGCCTCGTTCTGGTAAGCCAATCCGTGGCGGTGCAGCATGAGGAACAGGTGTTGCGTCCACCTGTAGTACTGCGGACTGCAGGTGGACAGCTCGTGGTTCCAGTCGAAGGAGCAGCCCAGCCGTTTAAGCTGATCCTTCATCTGGGCAATGTTCTGTTCCGTCCAAGAAGCTGGTTCCACACCGCGCTGATTGGCGGCGTTCTCTGCAGGCAGCCCGAAAGAATCCCAGCCCATAGGCTGAAACACGTTCTTGCCGCACATGCGTTGAAATCTGGCCACAGAGTCGGCTATTGTGTAGACACGTACATGGCCCATGTGGAGATTTCCCGAGGGATACGGGAACATAGATAGCACGTAGTACTTATCCTGGGCCTCTTTGGGGTTGAACTGGCCACCGCTGAGCTGATCCCGCCAGTGCCCTTCAATCCGGTGTTTTACATCGTTTGTAAGTTCTAAATTCTGCGAATTAAAGGGAGTTACATACATTTCATTCCGGCGTCTAGTTTCCACACTCACCTCATTTCCCGTGCAGCTTTGGGTGAGCAGGCGGCGCCAACTGCTTAAATACAGCCCCCTCCAGGGCCGAGTGCATTTTAGAGTCTGCATTTTGTAGCTTTTAATTGATTAAATTGCACATTTCCATTCACGGCTATTAAATAACAAATTCATAAAATCCAACAGTCGAACAGCTGTTTTCTGTGACAGAGCTGCCACTTCGTCCGCTAGGCCGCTCTTTGTTCCCGAAATTTTTGGCGGGAAGCGTTCCTGACTTACTGGCAAGGCTTCGCCCAGGGCTGCATTTTTGATTCGCCGCAAACTACGGCACCTCTTCTAATTTTTCTATCGATTCTCGTCTAGGTGGCAACGCTTTTGCTGTATTTTGCAAAAAAAAAAGTTTACACGTAATTTTCACAGGGCGAGGCAGTGAAAAAATCCAATTGCACACTTTTAATCAACTAAAATCGACTAAAAACCATTGAGGGACATGGGTGATTCCCTGGAGAACGCCGACACCTCGGTGGATCCGGGCGTAAATGTGTCTATAGCCAATTACGATGCTTTTGCCAACTACCTTCGCAAGACGGTGACCATTTTGCTGCCGGAGGAGGATGTGGTTTCTGCATCTTTGAATACCGCTTTGGATGACCCCGGCAACCAGGAGACCATCCGGAAGTTCCTCTCGGATCCGCAGGTGCAGGCGCTTTACGTCCAGCGGAACTGCATCAAAGGTAGGAACAAGGAAAATCATATCTTGTGCCTCGCTGGTAAGCTTGGGGCGAAAAAGTGCACTTGCACAAAATGGCGTCGTTTCGGCAAAGATAAAAGAGTTTGGAAGCTGTCTTCTGCCTGTTTGGTGATTGAAAAATCTTCAAATGTCAGTTTTTTTGCGTTAAATGAATCATTCTAAGGTATGCTTGTTGAATACTCAACGAGTTTGTTAAAATTCAATTCGCCAGATGGTTTTTCATGAATTCCAATAAGGAAGTCTGGTGGGTCTTGCATATTGACTGTTGAATACCCTACCATTGTTGGTAGGTAATAGGAAAATAATAGAAGTAAAGCATTTATTGGGAAACATATTTCATATTAGTTAATTTTTTATCGATTATTATATGTTTTTAATATGCACCAAGTAATTTGTTATATTTTTTTAATTAGCAAATATATTATTAATAGTCGGCTTGGTATTAATAGTTTATCAATTAAGATATGTCGCAAAAAAAAATTAAATTAAATTAAAATAAGAGTACCAAAATGTTAAGCAAAGTCAATATGCTTTTAAAAGGGGATTAAAACAAGTTTCTACGCATGACGTCAGCACATCTGACTCACACTTCGATATCGATAGAGCGATAACTTCTGCCGAAACGATTGTTGCAACAGCTGTGCTGCCATTTGCCGGCTTCCGTTTGTTTACAAACAAAGTGTGGGAAAGCCGGTGACAGCTGTTTGCCGGCACAGCAACAAGTTTGTTTACGGAAGCGACCTTGGAGGCTGCTGCTGATTCGTTCGCTGTTCGTTGACTCGCTCGCGACTTTGGGGCCGACATTGACATTGGCCGAAGGCAAGGTAATGGCACTGGCTCTGGCCCTGGCCATGGCCATGGCAATGGGAGTGTTCGTGGCATTGGCGGCAGGGCCACATGTGTAGAAGCAATGACACCGCCAAGGTCCAGCCTTGAGCGCACGAATTTCGAAGGTTTTTGCCTTGGCCGCTGAATTTCCGGAGGTCGAAGTCTTGATAATGAAATGATGTCAGTGCCGTGCCAGTGCCATTGAGCACCAATGCCAAATGGGCCGTGTTAAATGTGGGTGAGTGGGAAGGAGTTAGGCCAGTCATTTAATATAAGCTAGGTTATACGAATAAAAGCATGTAAGGCAGCGGGAAAGTGATTAGCAAATACATATTAATACCATTTTTTAACCCACACAGAGGATGGCGAGCAGCCGGCCGAGGGTGAGGAGGAGAAGGAGCAGGTAACCTACCAGATCAGCAACGATGTTCACTTCACCAACAGCCGAATGGCCTCGCTGGCCTGCATCAAGCGGGGCATGGTTGTGGAGGCGGACAAGTCGATCCATTCGCAGCTGCGGCTGATCAACTTTTCGGACGGATCGCCGTACGAAACGCTGCACGCGTTCATCAGCAAGTCTCTGGCGCCCTACTTCAAGTCGTACGTCAAGGAATCGGGACGCGCTGATCGCGATGGCGACAAGATGGCTCCGTCCGTGGAGAAGAAGCTGGCCGAGCTGGAGATGGGACTGCTGCACCTTCAGCAGAATATCGACATACCGGAGATCACGTTGACGGCCCATCAAACTGTCAACGCGGTGATTCGGAAGTGCTCGGAAGAGGGTCGCAAGGCCAAGGTGGCCGACTTTGGCGACAAGGTGGAGGATTCCTCGTTCTTGAATCAACTGCAGACCGGCGTCAATCGTTGGATTACCGAGATCAAGAAGGTCACGAAGCTAAACCGTGATCCGGGCTCGGGAACTGCCCTGCAGGTGAGTGGAAATAAAAGGAAATTTAACATTATATTAATTCAATCTTCGTTTCTTTAGGAAATCTCCTTTTGGCTGAATCTGGAGCGTGCTTTGTATCGCATCCAGGAGAAGCGCGAGTCGCCGGAGGTCGCTCTGACTCTAGACATCCTGAAGCATGGCAAGCGTTTCCACGCCACTGTTTCCTTCGATACGGATACTGGCCTAAAGCAGGCTCTGGCCACAGTGGCCGACTACAATCCTTTGATGAAGGATTTCCCTATTAACGATCTTCTGTCGGCCACTGAGCTGGAGAAGATCCGGCCTGCTGTGCAGCAGATCTTCTCGCATCTGCGCAAGGTGCGCAACACCAAGTACCCCATCCAGCGGTGCCTCAAGCTAATCGAGGCCATCTCGAGGGATCTGTCGCAGCAGCTGCTGAAAGTGCTGGGCACCCGCCGTCTGATGCACATTCCCTTCGACGAGTTCGAGCGCGTGATGAACCAGTGCTTCGAGATCTTTAGCTGCTGGGATGATGAGTACGACAAGCTGCAGGGTCTGTTGCGCGACATCGTGAAGAAGAAGCGCGACGAGCACCTGAAGATGGTTTGGCGCGTCTCCCCGGCGCACAAGAAGCTGCAGACGCGAATGGAGCATATGCGCAAGTTCCGGCGCCAGCACGAGCAGCTGCGCACAGTCATCCTGCGCGTCCTGCGGCCGAACAAGCCGGCCGTTGGCGATGATGGCAGCACCGCTGAGACCAAGCAGCCGTACAGCCTGGACGCTGCCGATGCCAATGCCATCGAGGAGGTTAACTTGGCCTATGAGAATGTCAAGGAAGTGGACTGTCTGGACATCACCAAGGAGGGATCCGAGGCCTGGGAAGCTGCTGTCAAGCGCTACGAGGAAAAGATTGGTAAATATCTAAGCTTCAACAAATACGTTGGGTTTCTAAATCCTCACCCACAGATCGCGTGGAGACCCGCATCACGGCCCATCTGCGTGACCAACTGGGAACGGCCAAGAATGCCAATGAGATGTTCCGCATCTTCTCGCGCTTCAATGCGCTGTTTGTGCGTCCGCACATCCGTGGCGCCATTCGGGAGTACCAGACTCAGCTCATTCAGCGCGTCAAGGACGACATCGAGGCCCTGCACGAGAAGTTCAAGGTGCAGTACCCGCAGAGCAAGAGCTGCCGCCTCTCCTCGGTGCGAGACCTGCCCCCGGTGGCTGGCTCCATCATCTGGGCTCGCCAGATCGACAACCAGCTGACGATGTACTTGAAGCGCGTCGAGGATGTGCTTGGCAAGGGCTGGGAGACGCACATCGAGGGCCAGAAGCTGAAGGCCGACGGCGATAGCTTCCGGGCAAAGCTCTCCATCTCGGATGTGTTTCACGAGTGGGCTCGCAAGGTGCAGGAGCGCAACTTTGGCAGCACTGGCCGTATCTTTACCATCGAGTCGACCCGCTCGCGTACCGGACGCGGAAATGTCCTGCGCCTGCGGGTCAATTTCCTGCCGGAGATTATTACCCTGGCCAAGGAGGTGCGCAATATTAAGAATCTGGGATTCAGGTATGCGATCAAGCAACTCTCTCTTCGGTGGAGATATTGTATGTGATTTATTTTCCCGCAGAGTTCCACTCACTATTGTAAACAAAGCGCACCAGGCCAACCAGATTTATCCGTATGCTATATCCTTGATTGAAAGCGTTCGTACCTACGAACGCACTTTGGAGAAGGTGAGCTTCGTTTATTTAACACTGTAATCAGACGAATTCAGGAAGAAAGCAAAGAAAAATGCATAATAGACAAAGACTGGAGCAATTGCTTAAAGCCAAAAATATTTACAAGCTCCAGAAGTAATTTAATATTTGAAATAAATCAAAGATAAACACTAAGATTCGTCTGAGATCAGCCGTATACCAAAGACCTTATAATAACAAGAAAACCCTGGCAGAAAAAACACCTATGGGGGTCATCTCACGTGAATGTATAAAAAATCGAAAACTAACTAATACGTCTTTAAAAGGTTATTCGATAATCAATGTTATAAATAGAAGGATTCCTCTGTAAAGCAGCCTACTCCTGCTAAGATTATTTCTTTTGCATTTTTCCAAAACTTTTTATTTTAACAAAAAACCATTTAAATTGTTAGGGTACCGTGTTAAGGGTAAAAGCGTGGAATAAAGTATTAGTATCAATCGAAAATTTTAGCAACTTATATATTTTGTAAAAAAAAATAAGGGTAATTCGCTTCTTTTTTTTAATTGTCTACCCAAAATCAACCAATTTGTTGCATATTTATTTTATTATAGTTTATTCCACGCATTTACAATTACGTTTCTTTTTACTTGTGTTTGATAAACCAATCAGCCGGAATCGTGAAGATTGTGCGAGAGCTTATTTTTCAAGGTTGGGGTGTTAAGAATGCTGTTTCTTAGGTTCTACACAATATTTTAAACTTTAAATTTATTTTTATACTATCAAAATGTATGTATGTTGATTGTAAATGAAAAGCTCTAGCTATTTAGTGGTCGTAGGAAAAAATCCTAAAAAACCCCTAGGAAACAGATGACCTCCTTAAGGAAATAAGAATGTGTGGGGATTTGTAACTTTTTATTATATTGTCTTCCATTCAACACTTGTGCCCAGCTCTTACAACCCACAAACAAACACACTTGTCACTCCCAAAAACGTCACCAAAGCATAATACGCTACATTCTCTTGCATCGCTTCGTTCCTGGCGTGCAGCTTGAATTTTTTCTCATACCACCGCACACTTTGAACACTTTAAACCCACACTTTTCACCCATAAATGGTCACCTTAGTCTTTGATATCCGCTCTTGAACTAAACCAACCAAAACAACCAACAACCTTTCTTTCATGCAGCTTAATAATAGGAGTCTAGCACAAAATTCTGTATTCAAGGTAGTGTTGTTTTTGTCCCCCAAAAGTTGTTTATTTTAAAGTTTTCAAGTTTAGTTTTGTTCAACTCCCGCATGCCAATAAAGAGTCACTTGTTTCAACCCTTGTGAAGCCTCATGCTAATGGATTTTCTCTGATTTAGATCGAGGATCGCGCCAGTATTGTGCCTCTTGTGGCGGGTCTGCGTAAGGATGTCCTCAACCTGGTCTCCGAGGGCATCGGTCTGATCTGGGAGTCCTACAAGCTGGATCCGTATGTCCTGCGTCTCTCGGAGTGCGTGACGCAGTTCCAGGAGAAGGTAAGTCTGCTTGATATCCCTAAAAGGAATTTATTTGCTAATCTGTAAACCCACTAGGTGGATGACCTGCTGGTTGTAGAGGAGCAGCTGGATGTGGACGTGCGTTCGCTGGAGACCTGTCCCTACAGTGCGGCCACTTTCGTGGAGATTCTGTCCAAGATCCAGCATGCCGTGGACGATCTCTCGCTGCGTCAATACTCCAACTTGAGTGTGTGGGTCACCCGTCTGGACGAGGAGGTGGAAAAGAAGCTGGCCCTGCGCCTGCAGGCCGGCATCCAGGCCTGGTCGGAGGCTCTGACTGGCAACAAGAAGGAGGTGGACACCTCCATGGACACGGATGCTCCGGCCCAGCCTACACATAAGCTGGGCGGGGAGCCGCAGATCCAGAATGCCGTGCACGAGATTCGGATTACCAATCAGCAGATGTATCTGTATCCCTCCATCGAGGAGGCCCGGTTTCAGATCATGCAGCAGTTCTTCGCCTGGCAGGCCATCGTCACCTCGCAGGTGCGCCTGCAGAGCACCCGCTACCAGGTGGGCCTGGAGAAGCCCGTCTCGCAGACGTATCGCAACCTGTTGACCAAGTTGCCCGAGGGCAAGATCTTGGAGAATGCCTACGGCGCCATCGAGCACAAGGTGGGTGAGGTTCGCAACTATGTGGACGAGTGGCTGCGCTACCAGAGCCTGTGGGACCTGCAGGCAGACACTCTGTACGGTCGCCTGGGCGAGGATGTGAACCTGTGGATCAAGTGCCTGAACGACATCAAGCAGTCGCGCACCACCTTCGACACGTCGGACACCCGACGCGCCTACGGACCCATCATCATCGACTATGCCAAGGTGCAGGCCAAGGTGACGCTGAAGTACGACTCCTGGCACAAGGAGGCTCTGGGTAAGTTTGGCACCTTGCTGGGCACCGAAATGAGCAGCTTCCACAGCAAGGTGTCCAAGTCGCGTACGGATCTAGAGATGCAGAGCATCGAGGCGGCCAGCACCTCGGACGCCGTGAGCTTCATAACTTACGTCCAGTCGCTGAAGAAGGACATGATCGCCTGGGACAAGCAGGTGGAGGTGTTCAGGGAGGCCCAGCGCATCCTGGAGCGCCAGCGCTTCCAGTTCCCCAACAACTGGCTGCACGTGGACAACATCGAAGGCGAGTGGTCGGCCTTCAACGAGATCATCAAGCGCAAGGACACGGCCATCCAGACGCAGGTGGCGAGCCTGCAGGCTAAGATCGTGGCCGAGGACAAGGCCGTCGAGACGCGCACCGTTGACTTCCTGAACGATTGGGAAAAGACCAAGCCCACGGGTGGCAAGATTCGTCCGGATGATGCCCTGCAGCAGCTGCAGATCTTCGAGAGCAAGTACTCCCGCCTGAAGGAGGAGCGCGACAATGTGGCCAAGGCCAAGGAGGCTCTGGAACTGCAGGAGTCTGCGGTGCCCAACAACAGCGCCGAGCGCATGAACGTGGCCCTCGAGGAGCTGCAGGACCTGCGCGGCGTCTGGGGCGAGCTGTCCAAGGTGTGGACCCAAATCGACGAGACGCGCGAGAAACCCTGGCTATCCGTGCAGCCGCGCAAGCTGCGCCAGCAGCTGGAGGCCATGATGGCGCAGCTAAAGGAGCTGCCCGCCCGCCTTCGCATGTACGAGTCGTACGAGTACGTGAAGAAGCTGATCCAGAGCTACATCAAGGTCAACATGCTGATCGTTGAGCTCAAGTCGGATGCTTTAAAGGAGCGCCACTGGAAGCAGCTGACAAAGCAGCTGCGCGTCAACTGGGTCATCTCGGACCTGACCCTGGGCCAGGTGTGGGACGTGAATCTGCAGAAGAACGAGGGTGTGGTCAAGGACATCATCCTGGTGGCCCAGGGCGAGATGGCACTGGAGGAGTTCCTCAAGCAGGTGCGCGAGTCCTGGCAGAACTATGAGCTGGACCTGATCAACTACCAGAACAAGTGCCGCATCATCCGCGGCTGGGACGATCTTTTTAACAAGGTCAAGGAGCACATCAACTCGGTGGCCGCCATGAAACTTTCGCCGTACTACAAGGTCTTTGAGGAGGAGGCGCTCACCTGGGAGGAAAAGCTGAACAGGATTAACGCCCTCTTCGACGTGTGGATCGATGTGCAGAGGCGTTGGGTCTACCTGGAGGGCATCTTCTCGGGCAGTGCTGACATCAAGACGCTCCTGCCGGTGGAGACATCACGGTTCCAGAGCATTAGCTCCGAATTCCTCGGTCTCATGAAGAAGGTGACCAAGTCGCCCAAGGTGATGGATGTCCTAAACATTCCCGCTGTCCAGCGGTCCCTGGAACGCCTGGCCGATCTGCTGGGCAAGATCCAGAAGGCATTAGGCGAGTATCTGGAGCGTGAGCGTACCTCCTTCCCGCGGTTCTACTTCGTGGGCGACGAGGATCTGTTGGAGATCATTGGCAACAGCAAGAACATTGCCCGTCTGCAGAAGCACTTCAAGAAGATGTTCGCCGGCGTGGCTGCCATCCTGCTCAACGAGGAGAACAACGTCATTCTGGGCATCTCGTCGCGCGAGGGCGAGGAGGTGCACTTCATCAATCCGGTGTCCACCGTCGACCATCCCAAGATCAACGAGTGGCTGTCACTCGTGGAGAAGCAGATGCGCTTCACCCTGGCCTCGTTGCTGGCCCAGGCCGTACAGGATATCAAGCAGTTCCGGGATGGAAAGATCGATCCCCAGGCGTACATGGAGTGGTGTGACAAGTACCAGGCCCAGATCGTGGTCCTGGCTGCCCAGATCCTCTGGTCCGAGGACGTGGAGGCTGCCCTTCAGCAGGCCTCGGAGAACAACAACGCCAAGCCCATGCAGCGTGTCCTTGGCAACGTAGAGAGCACTCTGAACGTGCTGGCCGATTCGGTCCTGCAGGAACAGCCTCCTCTACGACGTCGCAAACTGGAGCATCTGATCAACGAGTTTGTGCACAAGCGAACGGTGACGCGAAGGCTCATTACCAACGGGGTGACCTCGCCCAAGTCCTTCCAGTGGCTCTGCGAGATGCGCTTCTACTTCGATCCCCGCCAGACGGAGGTCCTGCAGCAGCTGACCATCCACATGGCCAATGCTCGCTTCTTCTACGGCTTTGAGTATCTGGGCGTCCAGGATAGACTGGTGCAGACCCCGCTAACCGATCGTTGCTATCTCACGATGACCCAGGCCTTGGAGTCCCGCCTCGGCGGTTCGCCCTTCGGACCTGCTGGAACGGGAAAAACAGAGTCCGTGAAGGCGCTGGGCAACCAGCTGGGCCGCTTCGTATTGGTCTTCAATTGCGACGAGACCTTCGACTTCCAGGCCATGGGCCGCATCTTTGTCGGCCTGTGTCAGGTGGGAGCCTGGGGCTGCTTCGATGAGTTTAACCGTCTGGAGGAGCGCATGCTCTCCGCCTGCTCGCAGCAGATCCAGACCATTCAGGAGGCCTTGAAGTACGAGATGGACAGCAACAAGGAGAGCATTACGGTAGAGTTGGTGGGCAAGCAAGTGCGCGTCTCTCCCGACATGGCCATTTTCATTACTATGAATCCTGGCTACGCTGGACGCTCCAATCTACCGGACAACTTGAAGAAGCTATTCCGTTCGCTGGCCATGACCACGCCGGATCGCCAGCTGATTGCCGAGGTGATGTTGTTTTCGCAGGGATTCCGCTCTGCAGAAAAGCTGGCCTGCAAGATCGTACCCTTCTTCAAGCTCTGTGACGAGCAGCTCTCCAATCAGAGCCACTACGATTTCGGTTTGCGTGCACTGAAATCTGTGCTGATCTCGGCCGGAAACGTGAAGCGAGACCGCATCATGAAGATCAAGGAACAGATGCGCCAGCGCGGCGACGAGAACATCGACGAGGCTTCTGTTGCCGAGAACCTGCCCGAGCAGGAGATTCTCATTCAGTCGGTGTGCGAGACCATGGTGCCCAAGCTGGTGGCCGAGGACATTCCGCTGCTCTTCTCGCTGCTGAGCGACGTCTTCCCCAATGTGGGATACACACGGGCGGAAATGAAGGGCTTGAAGGAGGAGATCCGGAAGGTGTGTCAAGAGGACTACCTTGTGTGCGGCGAGGGTGACGAGCAGGGCGCTGCCTGGATGGAGAAGGTAAGCGGCGGCCTTGGGTTTAACTACTTTAAAGATAGATTTATTGGATGAGAATACGAAAAGGGTGGAAATTAGCCTCTTTCTACAGTCAAATTCATAAAATTACTCAGAAATATCAGAGTATTTTTAATTTCGCGCAACACTCTAAGAGCTTTGCTTTGGCCAAAAAAAAAAAACCTGCGTAAAAAAATTCAAAGTACATCCAAAATTTTATTTTCCAATATTTTTTAAATTTTATAATTTAATTTTTGAAATTAATTTTTGGCATTTCGTCAGAATCTTGTTGAATATGACCTCTTTTTACAGTGTATTAATTCGTAGTAGTAGTATATTTCGGTAATTAGACAATATTTTAACTTACAAAAAAATGTCATTAATACTTTAGAAGTTACTCAATAAGTTTTAAAAAATTCAAATTGCTAAGTTCAGAAAAAAACGGCCGTCACATGGGTCAACCCTCTCAATTCATTTAATAACTTTAAATTAAATTAAAAGCATTAAAATTGATTTTCCGCCATTGAAGACTTTTTGGCATCCAAATAAATCAAGAAAAGCAATCCGGCATGGTGTTAAATCCACTTGTAATCCACTTCATGTAACCATTTTCCTCACACATGCTTACTAACCGTCAGGGACTCGGCTCCACCTGGGTGGACAAAGTAACTAATACCCATTTAAGGAGATAATAAATACGGATTCTAACAATTTCCTTGCTCTCCTAGGTGCTGCAACTGTACCAGATCTCCAATCTCAACCACGGACTCATGATGGTGGGTCCGTCGGGCTCTGGCAAGTCCACTGCCTGGAGGACTCTGCTGAAGGCGCTGGAACGCTTTGAGGGCGTTGAGGGAGTGGCCCATGTCATCGATCCCAAGGCCATTTCCAAGGAGGCTTTGTACGGTGTTCTGGATCCCAATACGCGCGAGTGGACCGACGGTCTGTTCACGCACATTCTGCGCAAGATCATCGACAATGTGCGCGGCGAGATCAACAAGCGGCAATGGATCATCTTTGACGGAGACGTGGATCCCGAATGGGTGGAGAACTTGAACTCCGTGCTGGACGACAACAAGCTGTTGACTCTGCCCAACGGAGAGCGTCTCTCGCTGCCGCCCAATGTGCGGGTAATGTTTGAGGTGCAGGACTTGAAGTTCGCCACCCTGGCCACGGTTTCCCGTTGCGGTATGGTGTGGTTCTCGGAGGACGTGCTCTCCACGGAGATGATATTCGAGAACTATCTGTCGCGTCTGCGCAGCATTCCCCTGGAGGACGGCGATGAGGACTTTGTGGGCGTGATGAAGCCGGCCAAGGACAAGGAGGAGGAGGTATCACCTTCGCTTCAGGTGCAGCGGGATATTGCGCTGCTGCTGCAGCCCTTCTTCTCCGCCGATGGAATCGTGGTGCGCACCCTTGAGTACGCCATGGACCAGGAGCACATCATGGACTTTACCCGTCTGCGGGCCCTCAGCTCGCTCTTCTCCATGCTGAATCAGTCGGCACGAAACGTGCTTAACTTCAATGCCCAGCATCCGGACTTCCCCTGCTCCGCTGACCAGTTGGAGCACTATATTCCCAAGGCCTTGGTCTACTCCGTGCTGTGGTCCTTCGCCGGTGATGCCAAGTTGAAGGTGCGCACTGATTTGGGTGACTTTGTGCGCAGTGTGACCACGGTTCCGCTGCCAGGAGCCGCCGGTGCCCCGATCATAGATTTTGAGGTCAACATGAGCGGCGATTGGGTGCCTTGGAGCAACAAGGTGCCCGTCATCGAAGTGGAGACGCACAAGGTGGCCTCACCGGACATTGTGGTGCCAACGCTGGACACCGTGCGCCACGAATCGCTGCTTTACACCTGGCTGGCCGAGCACAAGCCTTTGGGTGAGTTCAATTTTAAGTCTTTTTTTTCCAATAATTAATGATTAAACTCCCGCTCTTTAGTGCTCTGCGGTCCTCCTGGCTCTGGCAAGACCATGACCCTGTTCTCGGCTCTTCGTGCTCTCCCTGATATGGAGGTGGTGGGCCTGAACTTCTCGTCGGCGACCACGCCAGAGCTTCTGCTGAAGACCTTCGATCATTACTGCGAATACCGCAAGACGCCCAACGGCGTCGTTCTCTCCCCGGTGCAGATTGGCAAGTGGCTGGTGCTGTTCTGCGACGAGATCAATCTGCCGGACATGGACAGCTATGGCACACAGCGCGTCATCTCGTTCCTCCGCCAGCTGGTGGAGCACAAGGGCTTCTACAGGGCCAGCGATCAGGCGTGGGTCTCGCTGGAGCGCATCCAGTTCGTGGGTGCTTGTAATCCGCCCACGGATCCCGGTCGCAAGCCGCTCTCGCATCGGTTCCTGCGACATGTGCCCATCATCTACGTTGACTATCCTGGAGAGACGTCGTTGAAGCAGATCTACGGCACCTTCTCGCGGGCCATGCTGCGTTTGATGCCCGCCCTGCGCGGCTATGCCGAGCCCCTGACCAATGCCATGGTCGAGTTCTACCTGGCCTCCCAGGATCGCTTCACGCAGGATATGCAGCCGCATTATGTGTATTCGCCCCGTGAGATGACCCGCTGGGTGCGCGGCATCTGTGAGGCCATCCGCCCATTGGATTCGCTTCCCGTCGAGGGTTTGGTGCGTCTTTGGGCCCACGAGGCTTTGCGCCTGTTCCAGGACCGACTGGTGGACGACACGGAGCGGCGGTGGACCAACGAAAACATTGACATTGTTGGACACAAGCACTTCCCGGGCATCAACCAGGAGGAGGCCCTGCAGCGGCCGATCCTCTACAGCAACTGGCTGAGCAAGGACTACATGCCGGTGAATCGCGAGGAGCTGCGCGATTATGTGCGCGCACGGCTCAAGGTTTTCTATGAGGAGGAGCTGGACGTGCCACTCGTGCTGTTCGACGAGGTTCTCGACCACGTGCTCCGCATCGATCGTATCTTCCGCCAGCCGCAGGGTCACCTGCTGCTCATCGGAGTTTCTGGAGCTGGCAAGACGACGCTCTCCCGCTTCGTGGCCTGGATGAATGGCCTGTCCATCTTCCAGATCAAGGTGCACAACAAATACACCAGCGAGGACTTTGACGAGGATCTCCGTTGCGTTCTGCGTCGCTCCGGCTGCAAGGACGAAAAGATCGCCTTCATCCTGGACGAATCGAATGTGCTGGACTCAGGCTTCCTGGAGCGCATGAACACGCTGCTGGCCAACGGCGAGGTGCCCGGACTGTTCGAGGGCGACGAGTACACCACGCTGATGACTCAGTGCAAGGAGGGCGCCCAGCGCGAAGGCCTCATGCTGGACTCCAGCGACGAGCTGTACAAGTGGTTCACCCAGCAGGTGATGCGCAACCTTCACGTCGTCTTCACAATGAATCCCTCCACCGATGGGCTCAAGGATCGTGCCGCCACCTCCCCGGCCCTGTTCAATCGTTGTGTCCTGAACTGGTTCGGCGACTGGTCGGACTCGGCCCTGTTCCAGGTGGGCAAGGAGTTCACAACGCGCGTGGACCTGGAGAAGCCCAACTGGCATGCGCCGGACTTCTTCCCCTCTGTTTGCCCCCTGGTTCCGGCCAATCCCACCCATCGCGACGCGGTGATCAATTCCTGTGTGTACGTGCACCAGACGCTCCACCAGGCCAATGCTCGGCTGGCCAAGCGCGGTGGTCGCACGATGGCAGTGACTCCCCGTCACTACCTGGACTTTATCCATCATTTTGTCAAGCTGTACAATGAGAAGCGCAGCGATCTGGAAGAACAGCAGCTCCATCTCAACGTGGGTCTCAACAAGATCGCCGAGACCGTGGAGCAGGTGGAGGAGATGCAAAAGTCGCTGGCGGTGAAGAAGCAGGAGCTGCAGGCCAAGAACGAGGCAGCCAACGCCAAGCTGAAGCAGATGTTCCAGGATCAGCAAGAGGCCGAAAAGAAGAAGATCCAGTCGCAGGAGATACAGATTCGACTGGCCGACCAGACGGTGAAGATCGAGGAGAAGCGCAAATACGTGATGGCGGACCTGGCCCAGGTGGAACCAGCTGTCATCGAGGCACAACAAGGTAGGTTCTTCGGGCAGCACTTTGAGAATGGGCGGGCACTTAGGCTAGTTAATCTAAGTGTAAGGTATTCCTATATAATTTTGAACCCAGAAGAATCTCTTAGAAATCGATATATTGCTCACTTAATTTTTACTTAATGACTCCACCGAAAACCCGCACCCTGTTCCCACGGTCGCCACCCACACTCACCCACCTCCTACTCCAACAGCCGTTAGCTCGATCAAAAAGAAACACCTGGCCGAAGTGCGATCCATGGCCAATCCCCCGGCCGTGGTTAAGCTGGCCCTGGAGTCGGTATGCGAGCTGCTTAACGAGAGTGCCACCGACTGGAAGGCCATTAGGGGCATTCTAGTCAAAGACAGCTTTATCTCCTCGATCGTTAACTTGGAGACTGACAAGATCACGTACGCAACTCTTAATCTCTCCTTAGCATCACAATATCATCCAGCACCTCACTTCGCCCAATCAAGCGATGTCTAAACCCAAACCCACTGGATTAACCAGTCGATCATTGAATATAATCAACCCATTCGTACCACCATAACTACAATATACTCTATATAAACATATGTACAAGAAACACCAACGCATACGCAATGCACTGGCAACACTCAACCCACCATAACCCCTTACTACTTACTCTATAAATGGATATGTTGTGATATAAGTATGACTGATGTTTTGTGTGAAACTAAAAACAGAATTTCGAATTTAATTCGGCTTGCCGAATTCTTTGTACTCTTGCAGGATTTCCTTTCAATATAATGAACTGGTTTTGGAAATAACCATTATTGTAACTATAAAACTAAGAAAAGACGTTAAAATTCGATATATTTATATATAAATAGATCGATATAATCTTATTTTAT
>JAEIII010039232.1:0-28911 GCA_018905755.1 Drosophila ohnishii | reverse complement strand
AAGTGGCTATATAAAAATGTAATCAAGTTTCTATAATGCCGGTGGTTGCGTAAGCAGCTGATGGGCTGGGGGAAATTTTTCATTGTTTTGTGACAATTATGAATAGGTACTTTTCGGAAGGGGAGTTCAATTAGTTATGCAATTTTAAGGCAAAGGAAAGAAAGTCTATTTAAGATAGGTTATTTAATTTTAATAAGGTATATTATTAGAAATAGAATTTATTAAGTTAAATGGCTTAGAAAAAGGTATCTTTGATTTGCAAATCCTTCTCTATCATTATCCCTGAGATCCCTTTCTTAATATTACATTAATAATGCTTTTATAAATACATCTCTTACATTATTTCCTTGATCTATCAGCTGATAATTAATTAAGTGCAGCTGGCGGCTTACATCTAATAACAAGTCTGCGCCTTTCTATCAACTTTGTCTCAACTCACCCGGTAATGATCTCAAAGCCAATCATATCTGGATCGCACTCCTCCTCCTGCAGGACGGCCGGGGCCTTGTCCGTCTTGGCCTCTGGCTGCGACTCAATGGGCGTGGCCAGGGGCTTGGGCAGCTCACCGGTGCCGGCTCCAGCTGCCGCAGGAGATCCTGCTCCAATGGTGGCTGCCTCTGCCGCCTGGTCGCTGCTTCCGTCCGTCGTGGTGGTACTGGTGGTGGTGGTGGTGCTGCTGCTGGCGGGCGTGGAGCTGCCATTGTTGCCCGGTGCGGCTGCCAGCGGCGAGGGCGTCACATTGTTGCGCGGAACGGTCTGCTTGACCGGCTTGACAGGACGTTTTGTTTTGCGTGCGGCGCTGGCGGCGTCACTCGCAATTAGGCAGAGCAGCAGCAGAAAGGTGCAGCGGCGTAGAAACATTTTGTCTGCAATTGAAATTGATATCCAGTGTGGTTAGAGTGGGGCTTGGGAGAGGCTAAATGTTAATTAGGCAACTAATTTCACATTACGCGTAATTTATGTAATTCCTGGTGTGCATTTTATTGGTTTAGTGTGCTAGCCGTTCTTGGCAGGCCGACGCTCCACGGGGGCTTTGCACTGCCAGGAATGGAAACGGAACGGAACTCTGTGTCTTCACCGATCTCCGACCCTCACCTCCGGTCTGGCTATGTTCGAGCTTTAATTGCCTGGCTTGTTCGCTGTGTGTTTCAGCGTTTAATTAAACCTACAGCGCGCTTACAGCTTACAGCTCTCAGCTCTCAGCTATCCGGCCTTTTTCTATTGTGCATAGGACGGCAGCCTCGACAGCAACAGAAACAGAAACAGTTGCTGCTGCAGCCACAATCAGAACAAAAACATTACCGGGAGACCTCAGTGGGGCGAAGTTTTATGTGTGAAAAACGCCGCCGCCTGGGAAATATTTACGAGGAGCAGGAGGAGAGAGTCGGGATGCGACTGGGACTGGGTGTAGGTGGCACCATGCTGGGGGAAAACCCAACTGGGACCCCGAGAAGACCCCATGGGCCCCAGATTTCACCTAGTAAGTGCAGGCGGGTTATGTTCCAGATAACCAAGGAACATGTGTACATATGTCAGATGTAGGTGCCTCAAGGTGGCTGAGATTATTAATATTATTACTACTATTAATTTTTCAGCTCTGACTTGCTTTAAAACATGATAAATTACAGGCAAACTTGGGGAAATTCCTGTCTATAATTCTTCCTCCGGAAGTTAGCTAAGCTTGGAGCTTGAAGAGTATCTTTTAATGCCCCTGGTAGATCCTTAACTTTATGGCTCTGCTTACTTGCCATACTAGGAATCCTAAAGATAGTTCTTATCTTGAACAATGTCAATGACTCTTCCCTAAAACAAACCCGTCTTCTTCATGGTTTGTTGCTTCTGTCATAACAATTTGCTAATCCAATTATGCAATCTAACCTCAAGACGCGCGAAACAATTAACACTTTACAGCTGACGAATCTCGGATCTAAACACTATTTTCTCTGCTTTTTTATTTCGCGAATAACTGGTCATTTCCCCGTTCCAGCGAGAAAGTGAATTCAGGCTTTCATAAAAAAAATAATAGACAAAAGAAAAACAAACACATTTTCATGTTGTTAAATATTTTTATGCGTTTCGGCTGTCGATGCCCGGCAAAGGCGTAAAAAAGTGAGTTTCACTGCTCGACAATAAAGAGGCGGAGAGAGAAAATAAAAAAAGGGCTCTCCTGGGATTCGCGCTGAGCTGAACCACCTGTGAGATAATCTAAAGTGTGGCTCATTATTTTGCCCGAGAGACAACGAAGAAGATTTAGCGGTTAATAAGCGGCTGCGTGAGAAAAGATTTTTGCGCTGGCAGCGGGTTCAGTTTTTTATACTTTTTTTCTTTTTTTGGTTTGTTGTAAGATGGGCACTTGTTTAATGTTTCGTTAGTTACATAATTAATTATGAGCCGCAGGAGGAGGAGGAGGCTCCAGGCGGCCTCGGGTTGCATGCAAAACCAGCGCCACGCCCACACCTCTGCCGCAGCTGCTGCAACGGCTGGCTCACACATAAATTATGAAAGCCAAACAAGAGGAGAGAAAGAACCGTTAATGTTAATAACATGCTTTAAGATACACTGCACTAAAAACAATATGTGCAGCCCTCCCTCCCCTCGATCAACCTCACAGCGAGCACCATTCTTCTGCTCGATTGAACGGCAATGCGAGGATGAAGACCAACCAAGAGCTGGGAGGGAGCTGAAGGGGAGTCGCAGTCCAAGATGCAGACCCGGCGAACGGGAGGCGAACTCATTACGGAACGCTCACTTCCACTTGCAATTAGTTGTATGAATGAATTTATGCTAATTATAGGCCTCGACGGCAAATGCAACGCGCTTTTAATAAGCCAGAGAGAGACCTCGGGCTAAGGCATCGACTGGCTCTGCATAGATTTTTCGGCCTTTTGTTTCAGCTTCATTCTTATATTTCTTTCGGGACCCTCCCTAGTTTTTCCGTCTGTTTTTCTTTCGATTCGGTTCAGTTTCACCTGCTAACCCACAAATGTAATGAGCCATTGACCAAAGTGGACAGAAAAGCCGGCTAAGAGGAATGGCCCAAGAGGAAAGAACGGTAAATGTGCGTGTGTGTGGCATGCGGTTAGAGTTTTGGGAGGAATCCACAAACCAAAAAACAAAAAAAAAAAAAAAACGAAAAATTTAGAAAGACAGACTAGGGAATGTTCTGCGGTTCCAACAGAATTTCCACTTAGAATTTCCATGTGAGCGTAACCGAGGGAAGAGCTACATTTTAATTAACCCGGCTGGTATAATTTCTGTGGCCGGCCAAAAACGTTCTGCTGCCTTCCATGACTTTTGATTCCGCGTTTCGGCTGATGCTTTTCCCTCGCCGGGGTTAGATATGTCTATCAATTTCACTAATTGAACGTTAACAAGCCACTGCCGAGCGCTGGCAGCGGTTTTTCCATCTATCAATCATGTAAACTACTCGGCGATTCCAATCGGATTGTTGGATCCACCAGCAGCGGAGAGCGCAGAGCGAAGAGATACATACAATTTGGTTAGTTATTAGGTGAGATCGGGCCATTCGCAGCTGCTTCCTTGTATGTGCCACGGCCAATTCATCCTCCTCGTTAATGTCTGGATCATAAACAAAAGACTCTAACCATACATACGCGGAGCTCTGATTGCGGCCTGCCGAGTTTCCATTACAATTTGCTAATAGCTTTTCGCCTCTGATGCTGATGCTGCCGAGAAATGAAAACAACACAAAAGATCTCTTTGCCGGCTTTCAAATGAACTCATTTGCCGATGAAAATCAAATTGAAAACGTTTACATTGAATTCGATTTGCTTGCGGTCTCGCAGGCCTTCTGAAAGGTCAGAACACAGCCGAAGCCGAAGCCGAAGCAGAAGCCTGACTTTCAATATATTCAATGAGAAATTTCTCTAGTTTCGTATGCAGGTTCCCAGGCAGAAAGGAATAATATTTCGGTTCGTTCCATTTGAATTTATGCCAACTAAATGCCAAATGCTAATTGACTTTGCAGCCATAAAAATCGAGCCAACTAAAAAAACACTTTCTCAGCCAAAGGAGCACAACCTGCCTCTGGTCCAGGTCTCCTCCTGCTGAATGAGCATTGCTCCGGAGCCGGAGCATGCATAATAAATATGGCTTGGCTTTTGTGGAGCGCGGCGGCTGAGAAATGAGTGCTTGGCTTGGCGGCCGGCAAAGGAGGAAGCAGCATATTAGCGGCAGCAGCACTCGGACTCGGCGGCATTATCATAAACTAAATATAGCAGCAAATATCAATTTGATTGTGCTGGCCGGGCGCACAAATTGAGACCGGTGTACAATGGCTTCAAGACTCTGCACTCCACTCCGAGCCAGAGTCCAAGTCTTTGCAGGCAGGCAGTCAGGCAGGCATTGTGTTGCAAGTACCGTTGAGGTTTAGCGCATGTCCGGCGTGTCCGGCTGCTGGCCAGTGATAAATTATCACTGTTGGCCGGGCCATTACTTTTCGGAAATGTACGAGGTGAGCGACTGCAGTTGCTCAGCACTACCATTGCCGCCGCCGTTGCTGAGTTCTCCTAACTTATAGCCGGCAATGAAAATGAGAATCAGAATGGGATGACGATGAGAATGCGCTTTAGCCGATGGGCACACTCTCAGAAAATGCGAACATAAAAGTTAATGTTTTTTGAATCAAATAAATAGAGTTCAAACTACATTGAACTCTTGACAAAATGGTGATGGTAAGGCTTTAGCTAGAGTGATTTGTGAAAGATAAATGTTTACTTTAGATTATTGTAATGACATCGATTTCAGAATATAATTCTCTCTTATTTTCCCTCATTATCTTTCTTACAAAACCTATAAAAGGTCATGAAAAAAATATATTTTTAAGTCTTTTAAAATCCCTTTTAGCTTTAAGTTGGGTTTAATAATGACATGATTTCTAGTCTTAGCAAATGATATATTTTCCAAGCCAGAACTTTCCTGGTTTATGGAAAAGTTAGTCGCAAATTTCCATTTTAATTTTACATTGTTTTTTTCTGTGCACTGTGGTTACCCAAGATTTACCGAGAAGTCATCCAGAGATACGCTTCGTAGCCCCGAGTTTTTGGGGGCCAAGGCGTTGGCGTTTATTATGCAAATATTTTAGCCTTAACTTGCGGCTGCAAATTAATATTGCTCAGCTTGGAGCTGCACTTGGAGGTGGAGTCAGAGCTGGAGCTGGACTCAGAGCTGGAGCTCGAGTTAAAGTTCCGCGGCTGAACAATGTCGCATTCATTTAACGGCACTTGGCTGATTGTTATTTAAAGTTCAGTTCATAACAATTGTGGCCTGTGGAGTGCGGAGTGCGGAGCTGTGCTGATGCTTTGTCCGCTTCGCAATTTACGGCTTTTGCATAGTTAACAACTTGATTGGTAGCGCTGGGCAGTTGGCAGCAGCCTGACATTGAAATGTAGGCCTTGCCATCATCGATGCCCGCCAATGATTGTCGTTGTTGCTGCTGCTGCTGCTGCTGATGTTGTCGTGGCTGTCTTCTTTGTGGCTGTTGTCATGCTGCATAAGTGGAGGACTGGTTGCCGCTGTTGCATAACTAACAATGTTTAGAGCGCATAAATACATGGCCGCGGCTGCAACAGCCACAACAAGAAAAGCAAAGCGAACTCCATCTAACATCTAACATTCAGAGTAACGGAGTCCCGCACAAATGCTCATGACATGCAAAGGAATTTCAGTTATGCTGCCCCATGCGGGGCGTGTTTCTCTGGATCCCGGGATATAGTATATCCTATACTAAGGCAGTATAGCCAGCCATTTAGCAATGCAAATTGCGTTGTTTAGTTTATAGATAATGTCATTCAGAATGCTCGCACAACTATCACAAAAATGTTCAAGCGGCAAGAGCAAGTTCGCTGCCAAAGTCTTTCGATTAATGCACTTGATAAGGCCCCAAGAGCGGCGGCTGACATTGGGGAAAAAACGTAGCAAATCTACGGGTAACATTCTGATGCCAAGCAGAGAATGCAGATTTTGATTAGTGAGCTTTGATTTAAGCTGCTATACTAAAAACCCAATTTAGACACAAAGTTCGAGTTCGTTTATGCTTCATGATAATGGTTAACCCAAAAGAAAGCCATAAAGCCAAGACAAACGTCTCCAGATACAACTTAATCTTCGTCAGAGAGCAGGCGACACTGACAGGCTGCCAAGACACTATATGGTCATAAGCCAGGCAATTAACACTTGACATTCTTTTCACTTTTTGTCTGCCGTTGATATGCTGTAGGCCCCATATAGCGGCCCCACTAATCGCCTCATAAAAACGCACACATTTTATTTCAGCTACGTGACAAACAGAACTTTATGGCCCCAAGAACTGGAGAATCGGAGAACGGAGAACGCAGAGTTGGAGAATCCAAGCGAAGGGACGGCAGAATAGAGAGTTCTTTGGGACGTGCGGATGGGGACATTTCGCTTTCTAGCAGCCCACATTCTGGCCATTCCATTCTTTGACTTCGAATTCCGAATCGGAGCAGAGCCGGTGGCTACTTTCCTGGCATTGGGTCTACTTGTGGCCGCTCCATTGTCCGATGGCATCAAATTCTACTTGAACGCCGCTCGCTCGCTCACTCGCTCACTCGCTAATTCGAGTCAATAAAAAAGCATTTAAAAGCAAACAATAATGAATGCTAGTTGCTCTGGCGGCCGGCTATTAGAAATTCTAGCAAACTGGCTCAAAGAAGCACAGAAGTGAAAGAAAGCCAGGCCAGACGTAAATTAAATGGAAACTGCTAGGCGAAAAAAAAGAACAAGAAACAACTAAAAGGCACAAAAAGCGTAGCTTTTTCAAAATCTAATGGTTTGCCGGCACGTGTCTCTTCTAAGCTTTTCTCCTCGGGAAATTCTTTCTTGGAGGCGAGTAAAAGTAAAGATTCATAAAGAGCCGAGCGGGTCGAAAACCACTGACAGCCAAACATAAATCCCGACAAAGCCAAAAAGCTAAGGCCCGAAAAAGGAAACGGTTGCCGCCGCACGAGGAAAAACAGGCCGTAAAAAAATCTAAACAAATTGAAAAGCGCACGCCAAAGTCGCATCATCATCATCGTAAAGCTGGAAAACAGAAAACTGGACCTGGAAATCAGGTCGGCGGTCGGCGGTCTTCGGTCTTCTGTCTTCGGTCTTCTGTCTTCTTGGTGGCCTCGCCTCCCACAGTCGCATGATTTATGCCCAGCTAACTGTTCCGAATCCCCCGAAGAACACCACCCACCTGGTCATGTGTGCGTCGCAGATTTACGACTCAATCAAATGCAAATTGCGAATGGAAAATTGCGAATGGAAAATGGAAGGAATTTTCGAGGCGCGCATTGTGAGGCCCAAAGCCACCTGTTGCTGACCTAGTTCGCGGAAAAACGGTTATAAATTGCGTGAAAATGCATTACGCAAGTACAAAAGGCTGTGAATGGTGGCAACATCATCATCATCATCATCCTCATCGTCATGTGAATTGGCCGCTCCAGTTTTGCTGGCTAATTTATGCAACATTTGTTCGCTGCTGCTGCTAGCGCTGGTGGCAGGTGGAAGCTGTCGGCGCACGTAACTGTCAACATGGCGCGCAAACTAACTGTAAACTGTATATGCCAGCAGCACTACTAGCACCAGCAGCAGCACCACCAACCCACCACCACCCACAACCACCACAGAGGCAGTGAGCCACCGACTGCGCGGCTAATTGTCGACGCTTTTTGCATTTAAGCCAATTTGCGTTCACATTGTTGCCAGTCTGCCAGCTTGCCAGCTTGGAAGTCTGGCAGGCTGCTGGAAAACGGCTGCCATCTAAATATCTATGCCCGGATAGCTTCTTGGCCAAGATCTCGCGCCCCGGCTATCCGTATCTGTGGAGTCTAGAATGTGCCATTAACCCATTTGGGAGCAGCTCGGCGGCATTTCGGCCCGAAAGATGCACACACACAGAATGTGCAATTTAAATGCACGGCGACAAATTCAATTAACCCATTAAGGATAACACAATTGATGAGCCAACGAAGGCGGTTAAGTGTTTTCCAATAAATATTATGAAAGGTGTTTCATTTCAATGACTTCTTTATGAAACGTTTTTAGTTATTACACATTAATTAAACATTGCTACTTCAGCTTTATCTTGAGAGTCACATCCTTGACACTTTGTGCCAAATACTAAACTTATAAAGCCATATATACTTAGCTCTCCCCAACTGGCAATCATATTTCTTGGGCATAGTGTTCCATTCCTTTTGTCAAGATTAAAATACCTTTCCATTCGGTCATTTGTCAACAAACCGTGTGTGTGTGTGTGTGTGTGCACAACAGGTACGGGTACAGGCGGACCAAAGGATGAATGGCAGGCACTTAAATATGTGGCACTCAAGGGGTTAAAAGCGGCTTACGGCAGCTAAGACAACAAACAAACAAACATCGAAGAAACAAACAAGTTTGTTGTTGCTCAAACACTGGCCTAAGCAAACAGAAGCACAACAATTTTAGTTTCGAGTTTGGAAGGGGAAGGGGAATGGGAATGGGATTTGTTTGTTTGCCAGATGGATTGACTGATTGATAGACTGACTGACTGAATGACTGGCCGGGGCTACCTGCCTTATGATTTCGCTTGCCGACGCTGCGCTAATTTGTTGGCATCCACTGGAATTGGCCAAGACACAGGAAGGCAGCAAAAAGCCAAAGACTGAAGCTCAGCTCGGCTCAGGAATCTGGCAGACAAACGCTGCCGACACTGTCTGCTGGAAAATTCCTGGTAATTCTCTCTGTTTGATTTATTAACCATCATTACACACATTCGATGGCCGCTGATGCCTCGCAGCCGGCAGGCAATCAGAATCAATATCTCAGCATCAGTTGGACTTCCGGTTCAGGTGTTTGCCGCTGCCATTTGCCAGAGGAAGAGAAATCCTTGTAAACTTAGCCACAAGAAGGAAAGGAAACCGGCATCAATGGAGACTATGGACCCATAAATAACCACCAAAAAGAGAGTCAGTAGCCCAATTGGCCAATATATATAGAGCCGCGTTTATATATAGAACAAGTCACATTATATAATTTGCACTCGCTGGATTTATGGCCGGCCAAAGTTGCCATTTGTGGCAAAGTTGGCAAAGTTGGCAATGTGGCGTTGCGGCTTCCATGCTGAATGCGTCTTTAAAACGCAATAAATATTAAAGACACTGGCCTCCGTCCTCTGCGTGCAGTTTAAGCCGCCTTGCAATTGTATCTGCCGATAGGCAACGCGAAAATGCTGCCACCGAGAAAAGCTAACCGCTGCCGATGCCTCGGAAAAGTGGAACAGGCCAACGGCTCTCGGGCCACATGCAACTGCCAGGCAGTCGAGTGGGTTCTCTGTGCTGTGCTCCCTCTGTTCTTGGCTAACAATATTCATTGCACAATTATGCCTTGCCTGATTCTTATACCAGATCTTAATGCTTTATATAGACAGCTAATTTATGCAGTGTCTGCACGTCAGTCAGGTGAAAGATACACACACACACACCGCACCGCATCTTCGGCTCAGCCCACGCCAAATTATTTGCTATTTAGCCAAACATCAGCCTAGTTAGCGGGGGCCCCCGAAACTGGGTCGATGATATGCACTGGAATGCAGCAACTGCAACTGCAACTGCAACATTGCAGCAGCAACATCAGCAACGGCAACAAGGCAGCATCTCTGCTGCTGACTTCCTGTACGAATTCAGCCTAAACGAATTTCTCTTTGTTGACTTTGTCTTGGCTGTAAAACATTATGCGGCTTAAAGTTTTGAGAACCTAGCCACTAATTGCTAGAAAATCTTGATCTATCACAGCCTAGGCTCCTTTTTCTGGGATTGTTTTTTGTAGTTTAACTATTTTTTTACAGCCTCTCTTATTTTATGACCATCTAAGATCACCATAGAATTTAGATTTTTTATGCAGTTCCTCGTTGGCAGGTTTTTTCTACTTTATCGTGAGGTTTTTATGGTTCTGTTTCATCGTTTTCACTTCATTTTAATGAATATTTAAATATTTCCTGTTGTAAAAGTAACACTTGACTTCCGCTGATCTTTTTACTTGGTTACTAAATATTCTAGATTTTTTAACAGAGACTTTTTAAAATGCAATTTCCTGTGAGGCAACTGGTTGTGATCTAAACCATAAAATCTAGAGGTGTTTTTTATTATTTTTTATAGAACTTTGTCTGAGGAATAACTCTGTATTTTATAAGATCAAAATGTTGCCTTCTTCGATACCTAACATTAAATATTCTCACACCATATTTCCCCTTAAATCATCATCGTCAAGGTGACACCTTTCTAGGGGGTGTTTTTTCCAGGTTATTCCCTCCAAAAATCGTATTTAAGTTCTAGAAAATTTCTCACGTATACAAATTTTGTTGAATTTACTAGAATTCTCATTGCTTTGTTACGTTTTCCATCGATTCTGTGCCATGACCCCGTGAACTTGACATAACCTCTTCCCATATTTGATTTGGCACATACCTTAACTGTTTGCTCTCGTGCTCTTCCACTTCGGTGTAATCGAGCGACAATCCTCTGGGATCGGGTCTAGTGCCGGTCCGTGTGTGTTGTGTGTGTGTTGGATCTGTAAGGCAAACAAATGCAAATTAGTTAAATATTTTCCTGGCAAGCAAATAACAATGGTTCGGGGCTGAGCCACAAACCCACTTAAAGTACGGCTGCTTCTGGCGTGTTATCAACCCCGAGATATACATCTGGGCAGCTGCATCGGCATCAACATCAGCATCTTCATCTGCATCTGCCTTGGCAATTGAGTTTAGTGTGACAACGTTTAATGTGAAAACGAGAACTAAATAAATAATTTTTACCAGCACCGGCAACAGAGAGACACCGGCAATGGAAGGCAAACAACAAACAATGAGATGCGGCGATAATTTCATTATAAGAGAAAACTTAGGGAGATCGCTCCACGACTGAAGATACAGATGGATGGTGTATCCGTCTTGACGTGGAGCTCTGTTATCTGGAGTTTGAATCGTCAGCAGGTGACATTGAAGTAATTTACTTGCTGTTGCCAGTTTCCACCGCTACCCACACAATTTATTTGCAACTATTTAAGAGGAGAAGAAGGAAGCCGAGGAGCCAGCTACAGCAAGAAAAAAATCAAGCAAAAAAGAAGCCAAGCCAGGCAAACCAAGCCACTGAGATCTTGGTAAGTATTATTAGCCAGCAGCCAGCAGCTAGCAGCTAGCAGCCGGGAGTTGAAGTCAAAGTCTCAGCATTTGCAGTCAGTCAGAGCACTTCTTTGGCCCCGCGAGCCCGCGGGTTTCGGCTTCTTCTGCCTTGGCTTCTTGCTTTATTATTGGCTGACAGTGTCGCTGTTGTGGCAGTTGTTGTCGTTGCTGCTGCTGATGTTGCTGCTGCTGATGTTGCTGCTGCTGCTGCTGCCTCTGCTGCTGCATTTCGCATTCCATGCTAGCGAAAGTTGACCTAGTCGAGGATCGCGGTTTTTGTTTCTGGCGTTGGAGGCGGCCGCCGTGTCAGAGGGGCAGTTGATGCAGTGCAAAATTTGCTTATAAATAACGAAATTAAATATGGCCAAAAGCCAAATAACTCAACTAGCTGAAAACTTTTAGCACATTTGCAGCGGGAGTTTCTCCTCGCTTGATTCTGCCAGCTATCAACTGGCCAGCATTTGCACAATTAACTATGCAATGCACGCGCCGAGTGCTCCGATGGTACGATGGTACGATGGTACGATGCTCTCCTCGGAATCGTTTTTCCGAATCGTTTCTTTTCGTTTTGGCCACTTTCTTTTGGCAGTTTTAAAATGCAAATTGTCTTGATGATGGAGTGCCGGGCATTCTAATCAACTTGAGGATTTCTGTGCAAGATCTCGACTCTTACTTTCGATCTGTATCAAGTCGCTGACGTCAGCAGTTTAAGACAACAAGAGATTTCCGCCTTGGGGGGGAAATAAAAATAACAAAAATTAAAGCACAAAAATGAACAACAAAACGAAGAAGAACACCAAACCCGCTTGTACAGAAGGCGGAAGCCCCGGCAGACATTGAACTGTAACACTTTCTATTGAGGTCAGCCGAAAAAAAGACCCACAAGTAATAATAAAAATGCCATTGAATGGGTGTAGAGAGGCCACAAAAAAAAAAAAAAACTCAAGCTAAAAGCGAGGCTCGTGGCCTGTTGTTGTCTCATAAAAGGCGGCCAAGTGCCATGCATGGCCGGCACACAATAGAAATCCCCAAAAATGCCAGGCACGTTGCTCCAATGCAGCTCCCCCGCGAGAATCCCACAGAAATGAAGACCAACTAAGTCTCTAAATCCAACCTATTAATGTAATTTTTTCTCTCAATTTTTGTGGAGTCTTTAGTATATATATATTTCCGAACTGAAACGCAGGCAATGTCAAAATGTTAACAGCACTCAATGGCATTCGCATCCACATCCACTGGCTGTCTTCCAAGGAACCAAGGGGTCTTAGGTCTGGCGGGGTCTGAGGTCTGCGGCGCTTTCTTTTGTGCACCCAGCGAAGATTTTTTGTCACGATCCCGTTGCTGGCTGGCGCTTTTAACGTTTATTGGATTATTGTCATTAAATTTGTTTGGGTCTTGAAAGCGAAACTTACTCATCGAACGGGAGAAACTCTATGCTTTAGAAGGGAAACCCTGGGTCTGAGTCAGAGGTTAGCTCTAAAGAGGCGCCACTGGGCTTGAGGTGACCTTGGCTGCCTAAAGATGTTCTTAAAGAGCATAAAAAAGGCTAATCTGTTTGTAAGGAAAATAGCTACCTCAACTGTCATAGTACTTTTGGAATTTAACTTCAAAACAACAACTGGAAAATGCTTTTCAGCCGCACTCTACAGGCACAATAGGAATATTTAGACAACAAACTAACTATAGCAAGAACACGTATACCCTATATAATGTCGGGTCTCCATAACTATTCCAATTTAAAGTTCAGAGCAAAGCTTGGTGAATACGATGAAGAGGGTCTGGACAATGTCTGCAGTACCAAGACGCCGCAGGAGAGCAGCCTCAGCTACCGCGAAAAGTCCATTGTGGATAATCTAAATGCTGACCAAGATGCCACTACCAAAATCCAATATCTGACCTTAGAAGATGCCCTATCGCTGCCCCTGGAGAAGCACAAGGTCTTGGACAATTACATGGATCAACAGGAGGATGACCCGGTGCTTCGCAAGTATCTAGTCGTGGGCGTTCATTGGGTCTCCCTGATCACCGAGCACCTGTTGAGCCATCCGTTTATAGTGCTGCGGCGACAGTGCCAGGTCTACAATGCCTCAAAGAGCTATCACCTGCATCCCCTGGGACTGCTGCCCAGCATAGTGCACCTGCACAGGAGGCAGGGACTGGGCACTCTGTGGAAAGGAGTGGGCAGCTGCCTTCTGGTGCACGGCATGACCTTGGCCATAGATGATGTGATCTCAAAGCTCAGCTCTGGTTCCAAGGAAATGGACAGCCGGACGCCCTGGAAGCGATTCGGCCAACATGTGGCCCTCAAATGCATGAGCATTGCCTTGGTGGCCCCATTCCATGCTGCTCTCCTAGTGGAGACCGTGCAGAGCGGCATAGCTAGCGAGAAGTCGGGACTCTTCGATGTGTTCCGCGAGGGAAGCTTCCGGCTGTTCCACTGGAGTTCCCACAAAGGCGGACGCATGCTGCCCGCTTGGGCTTTGATTGGACCGAGCGTTTCCTTTGGCATCACAAAGTATCTGTTCAACCTGGTGATACACGGCGTCTCCTCCCGCATTATGCGACGCCGCATGACTCTGGCTTTGGATAAACCTGGGCGTAAGACGGGAGACAATGCCCTAGAGCATCAGAATGCGGAGATATACGCCAGCCTAATTGCCACACTGACCACTGAGGTCATCTTCTTTCCCTTCGAGACCATACTCCATCGCCTGCAGTTGCAGGGAACACGGACGATTATTGATAACCTTGACACGGGATGTGCCGTGGTACCCATCCTGACGAACTACCAGGGCTTCGCTGACTGCTATCGCACCACGATAATGACCGAGGGAGCCTGTGGCCTGTACAAGGGCTTTGGGGCAGTGATTCTACAATTTGCAGCCCATGTGGCTGTCATAAAGCTGGCCAAGTGGACGGTTAACCAAATAACAGCGGCAACATCCAAGAGATCTACGCCCCGAATCGTTCAGTACTATAGCATTGGGGATGGGCTAGATAATATCCCGGAGCCTGTGAGTTCCTCAATTTCTGGACCGGATTAAAGTCCAATTAATTGCGAGTATTTGCCTTAAATGTAACAATTCAAATTTATATGTACCGAAAAAACAAGTGTGTTAATTAAATTCCAAATCAATTTAGGATTACACAAATTGGGACTGCCTCTTTGCAGTTACTTCAGTAAATAAGGAAAATTTAATTGAGAAAACAAATCAAAATTTATGTGATCTCTTTGATTTATTACCAGACTTTACTGGTTTCAAGTGATGGAACATGCTTCTCAACTTTATGGACTATAACCCATATACATGGTGTTAACTTTTATATTCTTTTCGTTGTTATTTTTTCACGGCATTTTTATGTCTCATTCTCATGACTAGGCTTGGGGTCCTGAGGCTGGCTTTTACTTTTCTTCCCAGCCAATTGGCGCTTTTCCTTTTTGTGCATCGGCATTGGCATTGGCATTGGCATTATCATTGCGGCAGACAGACAAATATGTATGAGCATTGCATCCACATATCCATCGGCGAGCCAGCTGGCAAATGTCAAAGTTTAAGCAAATACAAACGCCCGGCAGAGGAGGCACTGGGGATGGTGATGGCGATTGGCATTGGCATTGCCATTTGGTCGTGCCAGTTGGGTTTTCCTGAGTTGCACCCAAAGCATTTTCCTCGGCAGCGGCATCGTTTTTCGCGCATTTAATCGGCGACAATCACAAGGCAAGGCCTTGGAGCGGCGCAGGAGGGAGATCAGACGTTTTTATTTATGGCCAAGGAAGCCAAACAAGCGAAAGTCAAATTCTTCGGCGATTATTTTCGGCTGCTTGGCTGCTTCTGCCGCCTGGAATTGTTTGCCAAAAAGTTCGGTGTCATTTCATCCTCTCCTCGGATTCATTTTTCTTCAGCCATTTTCGGTTTTTGGTTTTGGGATTGCCTTGGGCAGAAGGCGGCGTGCAGCAGGCGATGGCTATGGCACCTCCTGCCATTGTCTTTGGGTCGGCTAGGAGTTCATTGATATTTCGACTGCGAAAAGTGAAACTCTCAATTGTCACTGTCCGATGTCTGTGTCTTGAACTTGGCTCAGATATCTTAGCCCCCAGCTGCCGATGCATGCATGCAGCAGGCGAAAACTTTTTATTTTCAATTAAATTTCAATTAAAATATTACCGCAACAAAATACTTTCACACAATCGCAAATTATTTCGGGCAGCACTTCTGAACGAATTAGCCAAGCTGCATGTCAGCCCCAGACATTTGGCAACGAAAGCGATCCGAAGCCAATCAACTGGGAAACAGGCTCGGATCGGAGATCTCCTCGTGATAGACTGGCTCTGCTCTGCTGTATTATTAGCCACCGGAGATATGGCAGCCATCTCCGAGCGATCGAAGACAGCCGTCAAACAGGGCGTATACTTAATGTGTGTAATTCACATGATTAAAACGATTTTGAATGGATGCAACCAACTACTGTGGCAAAAACGTGGGATAAACTGTACTAAACTATGCGCCAATAGATAATCTCGGTTTCTAGGGGGGGAAATCCGATGTGTAGAAAGTTGGCTTAAGATGATATCATTGGCCAATTTCCTTCGATAATTTCTCAACCCAATTTCTTCTAGCTTGGGCATAAATTATCATAAAGCCACATTTAAGATCAACCGAAAAGGTGCCACTAAGCGTAGGGAAAAACGCGAAATGCAAAGTAATTTAAAACAGAAATCTGGCCAAACAGTTATGTTACTTCCCTTGCCCGGACCATTGTTGAATAAAACTCTGCTAATTGCCCGGCCAAACACCGACCGTTGTATCAACTGACCCAAAAGTTGACAATCGCCAAATAAACAAAAATGGAAATTTGGCACACCGAAAAAGCCAACATCAACAAACAGCCGCAAAACTGTTAACCCAAATGAGGCTCTCTCGCTGGAGAACTTGATGGCCCGCAGGGTTGGCGTGGCTCAAACCGATGCCGAGATAGCCAGATTGCCTGGGCAATTGACAATTCTTGGCAGCAGCAGCAGCAGCAGCGCTCGGTCGTCCGTCCATCAATCAATTTTCCTTGATAAACTGAAACGGAAGCGGTTTCTGCCTGACAATCACTGCAAATACGATCGAATGATCTTTCTCTCTCTCCGCATCTGGCTACTTAGAATCCATTTCGCGATTTCTTCGACGACAACTTGATTAGAGCCGCCATTGATGACCATTGTCAGCCGCAAAAGTAAATTACAAATGCCAGGGAAAAAAGCATAAGCATAAGCCCGGCTAGAAATCAAATGCAAAGAAACCCGCCACGGACTTGCACTTGTCTTGCGCCAAATGTCAAATTAAATCTATCAATTTCACAGCAGAATGAACGCCCAGACGCGGTGGGTCCCTGGATCCCGGTCCCAGTACCCATCAAATTTCCTGGCCATTTTCCATTTTCCAGACATTTGAAATTGCTTCGCTGACACCGAGTGTGGGGTGTGGTCGTGGCCGGACTGGCTCTAAGGCACAGCTGTTGGCATTTGATGTTGTTTTGGAGCGTAATTGCAATGGGAGAACTGCTGGCAAAAGGGGCTTCTTCAACGCCAGCAGAGGCTAATCAACGCTAACTGCAACAAACAAGCTGGACAAACAAACGCAAATTGTTTTCCAAGCCACGGAAGCCGGCCCGGCTCCAAGTTCGAGTCCAAGACGGAGACGGAGGACCCAGGCGAATATTAAATGCACATGACAAATTGCAAAGCCGAAGGCTGAGCGTGTTGGAGATGCTCTTTTTTTTGCCCATTTGGCGGCAATTAAAGCGCACGCTTCGTCTAATCAACGGCGACTGGCAGGCTGCGTAAATGAATAGCTGCCAGGCAGGCACAAAACAGAGAAGAAGGCTGTGTTGTAACTGTCATGTCATCATGACGATGATGCCAACTCCCTAGCTACTACATGGCTACCTGGATACCAGCTCCATGGACCCAGCCCAGTCATGGCCAGGGCAATTATTGCGGGCAAATTTAAATACCAACTCCACGGCCATGTCCAAGGCAGGAATCCGTATCCCCAGCTAGCCCTGGCCAAGACGGTAGCTGACATTCAATGCATCATTTCAGCCGGTGGTCCCGGGTCTTTGGCTTTAGCCCTGGCTTTGTCTGCGACTCTCCAGATCATCATCACCAGCACAATGTATAACCACCGACAATCAGAGTCGCAGCCCTGTTCTATTATCTTCCCCTGCGCTTGCCCTGGGATGCGGGTTCTGACACGTTGCATTGTGGATTTCACACCACATCTGGGGCTTAATTATTTTAATTGCCCGACTTGAGTTCGCTTTTAATTATGGAGTCCCTAGATGATCTATAAAAGACAGCCCCAGACAGGCAAACCTAATGAATCTGTTGGTAATTAATGCAAATGTAAAGGGGCTGCCATAACAATTAAAATTACAATCTAAATACATTGGAGCAATGCAAAATCAGGGGATAATTAAAAAAGAGCTTAAACTATTTTTATTAGCTTAAGGATCTCAGTATATAAAATCAGCTAATTTCTTATTTGCATATTTAATTCAAAATAAAAACACGGTTAACTGAAGAATGGATTAAGACAGCGTTAACTATTTTAATCCTTGAAATAGATGTAACAATTTTAATCATTTTTAATAGATTCCTTAAATTATTTAAGGTGCTTTAAAAACTGAAATAAATTATTAATTTGTACCAAATAGTACTTTTCAGTTAAAAATATTAAAATTTATTTTTATACATCTGATATATGAAGGTGATCATAGAAAAACCTTTAACATTGTTTAGAAATATGGACATTAAGCTATAATACTTCGTATAATAATGGTTTTATATTGGCTACAGCTAAACCTTTTTAGAATATCCTTGCCAAATAACGTTTAATAAATAAATTTCATTCTAAACATAAGTTTATGAAAAAGACCAGCGAATAATAAGGCAAATTTCCGCTTGGAATAAATAAAAGAATCTACATTTTTTATACAATTTTAATATGGCAAAAATTGTTATTACTTTAGCGGTTGTGCAGATTTTAATAAGTTTAAGAACAAATTCTTTAAAAAAGCTTGAAGAAGATCCAAAAATAAAGGCAAACCAGAGTGAAACATTTGAAATATTTATTCTAAACTCTATAAAGGACCCACAGAAAATATATATTCAATAGACTCAAGGTTGTTTCTAGCCACAGAAAATTCTTGCAGATCACTGTTTTGGATTTCTGACTTGTCATCATGGCACCTTACACTTGTACACCATATATCGTTTATTGTTCTATATGTGTGGTAAAAGTTAATAAACACTCACTTGGCGGGGTTAACTGTAATTCAGCGTTCTTGTTGTCGTCGTGAATTCTGGAAAAGTGACCGAAAAGTATCCTTTCCTTTCGTATTGTTTTGCCGATCGCAGCTGTGTCACGCTTCACTTTCGAGATGAGTTTTATTCATGTATGTAAATGATCACTGTTTGCCGATCACACACATTGCACATTGACGAAGGCACTTGACTGGGGCTGTGGTGTTATTCCTTTTCAAAATCGCGTTTAGAACTGAACTTCCTGGCAGCGCGTTTTAGGTTCGATTTTAGTTTTGATGATGTTTATTTCTTTTTTTTTGTGGGCCAGTCGAGTCGCGATCGCTGCGAACTTGACCGTCGAGAGTTGACCGAATAACTAAAGGAAACGTCGGGCTAATCAGTCGTTATATAAGTTACTCTCGGAGGAGCTTGAGCTCGAGTTTTCCTCTGCCGCTGATGTTGCTGTTGCTGCGCTGCTCGCGTGCGTTCGCCTTGACAATGGCCAGCGTTGTGAGCCGCTTCCGAGCAGCGGGCTCAGAAGAAAGCCACAAAGCAAGCCGCGCAAAGAAAGCCAAAGAAATGAGTGGCAAAAGCAAATGGCTCGAACCGAAACTCGACTTTCGAGTGAGTTTTCCGTGAACGAGGGAAAAGCAGCCCACTAGAGCTTGTGTTTGCGTTTGTCTTTGTCTTTGAGTTTGAGTTTGCCTTTGTGTTTGGCTTTGGCTGGGACTTTGTTTGCATTTCACTCGTGGCCACGCTCTTCCCGACTCTCTTTGGGGTCTCTCTTTTGGAGGCTGGGGCACATGTGCCGGCGGTGCAGTGATTCATTGAGTCCCGTCCCGTCTCCATTCATAATTTCGATTACTAAATCCCCCAGAGAACCGAGAGGGTTCAAAAACGGGCACACACGACGTTCGGTGTCATTAATTAAATTGAAATCAGTCCATCAGCGGATTGGAGTTGCGGCTAGTAAGAACTATAACCGAGGGGAAAATCAATTTTGCCCATGAGATCGCACTTAGCCGAGTTATTGGTACATGAAAATTATGATATTACTTCTCTGCTGCCTGAGATACTCGCCGATCGCCGCTAGTAGCTGCTCTTGTGGTCAGTTGCAGTGGCAGTGTCGTGCATTTTATGCTCCATAAAAGCTGTCCAGCCCAGCAGCGCAGTTTAAATGAATTAGGAGCCCAAAACGAAGTCAACTGGGAGAAAGGCGGCGCCGCAGAACACAGAAGTAAAAAATGTAAAAAAAAAACGGCAATCAATTGATCACAGGCCTCTCTTCTCGGTGGCTGCCAAAGAAAGTTACATGGTAAATAAACAAATAGTTTGATAACATTTCTATTAAGTCATTAACATGCTAAGCCCATAAATTGAACGATCTATGGGATCGCATCTCGGGCCAGTGTAAACACAGCCGATCACAGAACAATCGACACAAAAGGCCACCGAAAAATGAATCAATTTTGGATCTGATCGGATTGGATGACGGCAGGCAGACCTTTCGCTTTCAATGAAGCTGAGTGGGCCCAGCAGCACGATCTTCTGCATACTGATGAGACCTGGCTGTCGACGACGACGGCGATCATCACGATCTGGAGAAAGCCAGATATCAGCGAAACCAAAGGCCAGAGACAGACAGACGACAAAGCGACAATTGCTAAATGAAATGTCGCGCAAGGAAGCGCAAATTGTAACTCTGGCAAAGCGGCAATCAAATGTCGCCGGAAATGTTTACACAAAGCGAGCGCGCTGGGGAGAATATGCCCGAAAATGTTTTTTTGGAGGGAGGTTAGAAAGGCAATTTGCATTTCACCGAAGCCGTGTGACAATGACAGCTGCTTAATGATGATTCACCTTGATTTGGCAAAAGATTTAAGCGCTGATTTTTTCCCCGTATCCAAATCTGTAGCTGTTAGCTCTTGGTGTGACTGTGAGCAGGTGCATTTCCTAGCTGATATTCTTCTGCTTTCGTTTTCGGTTTTGTTTATTTCGGTTGAAAATGAAAACGTGCAATTTTGTCAGCAAATAACACAGAAAGCAGCTGCAGAGGCTTCATCAATCTCTTGAGCTAGTTCGTCGCTTAAGTCTTTCGTTATTATTTATACCACAAACACCGGATTTTAATTACATCTCATTTTGAGTTTCTCGACGATTTCGGTTTTTATTTTATGCTCCGGCAAAATCATTCTCTCACTGCCCGCAGCCATGGGATTTTTATGGTTATTGGGCTTATGCCCGGCTGCCCGCCTCCGTTGGCCTTTTCTTCTTGGCCTGTGAAAATTCTAACAGCATCCGCCAGCGTTTTTTTTTTCTTCGCTGCCTGCTGATTAAGTTGCTGCTGCATCTGCTGCAGCCACTGCGGTCGTCGCCGCTTCATTCAGGAACGAAAATGTGCCAAAAACAAACAAAGCCTGCTGGCAAATTTTGGTACATTTTTTTTAGGCGAAGCGGGAATGCTCTATTACATTTTACGACAAAAAGTGGAGAATAAAGATAGTTTAATAATTTAATCAGAAACTTTTTTGCTCATAAGATAAGTAAAACCTATCATTATATCCAGATTATTCCCTATATATATGGCTTTCTTAACTCTGTATATATCCAATACTCTTCCCTAAGTTCACTCTACCCCTCTTACAAAGTTCAGAACCCAAAAGAGAACGAGAACAAGACCTAACGTTATCCCATTGTAACTGAACGGTTGTTAACAAGGGGCTCCCGAGCCGGAAAGGCAACGAAGGCCCAAACGAAACGATGCAAGTACAAGTAGAGAGCCAAATTGGGCGTAATATTATGCCGGGAACGGGTGAAATATGAGCTGAGAAAATTTTATTTCAGCTTTGTTTGTCGAAATGCAAAGTGTCCGAGGCCCAGAGCCGCTGGACCCAATTCGGGCCTCGGGCTTGCTATTAGCTAGTGATCGTATTAAAATATTTATTACTTTATTTAATGCGAAATTCTGTTGGCCAGCCCACCAATCTAAGCTGACCCGAGAGGCCTTGTTCTAGTCGTTAAATATAGAACATATAGAAACCCGATTTATGCCCATTCGACAGCTAATCAGGTCGACATTTTCCATTTATTCACGGGCCGTGGGAGTGGCTTTGGCGTGTACCTGGAGGATTAGGGCATAAACGAATTCAATTTGCGGGTCCCGAGGTGGCCAGGCCGTGTGCTGTAGTTTTTTATGAGCTTCGAAATAGGGTGGAGATTGCAATCTCCAAAAAATTCGGCCACTTGTTTAGCACAAGTCGTAAACATTTATGGCTCACTTAAAACTGGCGGCTGGCCAAAATTGTTATTTTTTTTTTTATTTTTCTGGCACAAACAAAAGCAGCCAAAGAGATCCATCTAAAGTGTTTATTTCCTGCAATTTTCTAATATTTTTTCTTGGCTTTTTGTGTGACAGCCGAGACACGTTTCCAATTCTTAGCCGAGCCATTCGCGCCAAAAGAAAACACAAAACGCGCCCAAGTTCTTTTGGCGGCTCGGTTCAAAGATGCTTTGTGTTGGGTTAGGCAAACATCATGCGGACTGTTACCATTTTTTCTTGATTAACAATTGTCCGGCGAGCCAAATATTTAAAGCATGAAATCGTTTTGCCATACGTGTGTGTTCATCGAACTATTTTCTTTACTGCCAATAGAAACAATTGGGAACGAGAACTTTTGGCGCAAACAAAGGGCTATCTCTGATTGAAGATCGCGATCACTTGGCCAAAAACATAAATTGGTTTCAGTGTGAGAATTTATTTATTAAGATTGCTGCGAATGTTGCGAATGGCCAACGCCTTTTGCCCCAGCAAGTTCAACGCCCCCCGGAGGCCTAAAATGAAAAGCTAAAACGAATTCGAATCCGAATCCGTATCCGAGACCCCAAGCACATAAGTCCAAAAAAACCAAAAACCGAAAAACCTTTTTGGCCAGATAAAACGCAGCGTTAATTAAAGCCGATTACCGTAATTTGTTCGTGTCCGCCGGGCCTCTGGAGCAGCGGGCCGGCCCTTTATGGAATGTATTTTCTCGAGACCTGCACTTGGGAGCTGCAAATTCGCCGAATGTCAAGGAAAAAGTATCGAATGTATTCCGAGGAATGCTGACGGTGCTGCTGCCTTGGGGTACCGTGGCCAAAAGCGCGTGTGACCCCAAAAAGAGAAATTTCATCCAGATAAATGATGCAATTCCTCTGACTCTTTAGGGGCCGGGCCCTTTTCTAATTGACTAATTAGGCTGAGGTTTTAATAAAGTATTTGGGGGCCTAGGGTAGGGAATGATTTATGTCGCCCCTTGATTGATCTTTACTGGGAATTCCGCGGCTTCAAGTAGTTTCGGTTTTTTGTTTTATCTGGCTTACATCGCCGGGCAGGTACATAGGCCTCATTTGGCATTGCTCTTTCTAAAGAAAGCAATTTTTGCGACAACTGAAAGATGTCAGTGCTGTGGCATTCTAAGCTCGGTGAAAGTTGTTTTTGTCAAGAAGTTCTTGTGGCCCGCCGCTGTTTTGTGTGCTCAATAGTGCGACAAATGGTCAACTGTCTGAGCAGCAGCATCTCCATCTGCAGCTCCATCTCCAACTCAAGCTCCAGCACAATCATCATCATTGCTGTCGCCGCATCATCATCAGCTCACGTTCTAAGTACAGATTGGCATGTGGCGATGCCCGGCTTAACACAGAAATCATAATGGTAATGGCAATCATAATAGGAACAATAAAAAGAGAATCCCAGAATGGCCATCAGAAAGTAAAAGACTCTAAATGCCAGCGCTTGGATTTGTTTGTAATGACAATTGACAGACTTGACTTGCACTTGTCCGTTTAATCTGGTTTTGTTTCGTTTCCATTTCGGTCTAGATATTGCTTCTTTATCTCTGTTTCCATCATGATTCCTGAGAAAATTCTTTGAATACAAATATTTTGTATTCTCCTTTTTAGTTTTAGAAGTAATTTTATAACTATAAGCATGTTTAGATAACTTTTTTCAGCATTCAGAACAGATATATATACCTATATTTAGATATATAATTTATTACATTGTTCTTTTCACATTTTTAATACATTTTATTTATTGGTTACTTGTGTTTTATGGCCTAGAAAATGTTTCTTGGTTGTTAATAATATTTTAAAGAAGTCTTCAGTGCTGCCTTTTTAGTTTTACTTCCTTATTCTTACCAAGCTTCTCCAAGATTGCAATTAAAATTCGCATACCGAGAAATTACTTACATACCAGGATCCCCCTTTCGACTTGGGCTTGTGGCATTTGTCACGTTTATTCGGCATTTTGGCCACTGTAAATTCTATTTAAATTTGGCTGCCTTTGTGGCCGCGCTCTCCCGTTGGGGGCTGGCTCTTTAGTGACGCTCGAAATTAGCCCAAAAGGCTTCAAATGCCTCATTTTGTGGCTCTGTGTTGTCACGTTTCGAAAACGAGATTGGTACGGATTAGGCCGCAGACATCGAGCGAGCTTACTTAGCCGACTGCCTGGCTGGCTGTGGCTTGGCTAACTGCCTTCGTTTGACTTTTTGATTCATTTACGCTAATTAGGTGACACAATTCTCACCTAATGTGCTCTGATAAGCGTACTGGAATGTTATGGAAAACCCCGCCGAACCGAACGAAAGCAACAAATTGTTGCTGCCTGCCAAGAGTTTTGTGAAACTCATCTACCAGCTCTCGCTCCCTTTCCCTGTGGCAGCCAACTGCTCGTACTCCTACCCAGCCGTAGATAGTTAGCTGGCTGCTCATTTAAATTTTACACACAGCTCCCTGGTTTTGGCCAGGCCATTTTTGGTGAGTCTCTTTCTGGCTCGCTGGCAATGCCGCGGAGTTGCCTGCTCCCGAAAACAATGGGCACTCGTATATCATGATAATCATAAAAGCCAATGCAGCTCCTCTTCGGAGGCTCCTGCTCCTCCTGGCCATATATGTGTGGCCCGAAGGAGTCGCAGCATGGCAGCATGTAAAGCGCCGCACTCGACTTTGGTTACACGGCCCGTCTGGCCATAATTTGTTATCATATTAAAGTGCAACATGGACAACAGTTTTGCCGAACGCGATATACACCGATACCTACTCCTAACTTGACCACACGAGCACCGTGGGTGTTCGCAGATGGAAATTGCCCAGAAATATAGTTGGAATTTGGTTGAGAATTTGCAAAAGAGAGCATCATTACGCAAGTGGCAATGTTGTTAACGAAGAATTTCTATTGTTTGCTGAGCTTGTTACGGGCCATTATTGGTTAACTGAGGGTTAAATTCATTTTCTTAATTTAGATTTTCATAGGAATGGAATATTTGAAATTACGTGGGTTAATATATAGCCAAGAACTTTAGATAATGGTTTATTTTTCACAATAGCCACTTTGTCTTTCTTTGACTACATTTTGCTTATTTAAATTATAATTAAATGTTTTTAAATTTCCAAATAATTCCCATTGTACTAGGGATGGCGGAAGTTTTAGAATTGTATTCTCTTTCGTAGTTATGAGTCTTTATGGCAGCATTTGTTTGGCTGACTGTCCGCTCTAGACCCAGATATCGAGGGAAAGAAAGAAAGAAAGAAGCTCGTTAGTGAGCGGCGAGAGACATCGACACCTTGTATGGATTATTTGCGATTGCGATTGCGCCCTTTCGCCAATTATTGTGCAATCAATATTGCATAATCGGACACCGTGCAACGCCCCAAAGGAGCTGCTACTAGTGCTGCTGTTACACTCGCAGTGGCAGTGGCATTCTCGACTAACAGCTTACCTAACGGCAGTCACACTTGTGGCACATAAATCAAACTCCCAGCTCCAGTTAAGTCTCTTCCGATCTGCCCGATTCGCCTGGCTTTGTGTTCTGCGTGTTATGCAAATGTCAGAGGTGTGCCTTGGCCATATCGTGTGTGGCTCGTGGGCATGGTTAGCCTCGCATTTCGAGCCATTACATTACGTCAAGGTCGGATTTGGACTGTGCCTCGCATGCATCAAATCAACTGGCAGCAATCAAAGCCAGGCTTCAGCAAGGTGCCTCGCCCGAGACGTGTTAGCAACTTGTTGGCCACCGGTGCAGCATTCAGCATCCATCATCCAGCATCCAGTATCCAGAATTCTAGATCCATGCAATGTATATAGGGTGGTGCCCGGTGCTGGCCAGGATTGAATGCTTCTCACCTCGAAATGGAGCACCGGGCTAACCAAATTGCCAGCACGTCTGCTTTGGCATTGCTTGGAAAAAATTGATCGCTTGTGATTAGCAGCGATTAAGATTAGAACAGCACACCACCAGCACTAGCAGCAGCAGCGACCAAAGCGAAGATGAAAACATAACCCAGACCAAGATCCACACCCGGAGCAGGAGCAGGAGCCAGTGCCACAGATACTCCAGTTGGGACCCGCGGTGTTTTGTCAGTTATGTGCAAAGTGGCCAAGAGCCGCTAACATTTTTCAATTAAAAAGCTAGTAAGTTGCCTGTCGATATGTTAGATCGACTTGTGATTACCTAGCAAGGTGGTTTTCCTTTATTGTTTTCAGGTAATTGAAAAAAAAAATTCTCTGCTTGCTTTAGGGTATTGAAGTTTTTAATTTGAACTAAAAGCTTAGGAATCCTTCTTGAATTTTATGTAGTTCTTATATTTATAAACAGAAAATATAAACTTTCTTAATTTTTAATCAACTTTAAATAAGTTTTCCAAGGACTAAAAAGTCTCTATTGTAAATCGAAGCAATCTAGCATAGATCACTCAGAGATCGTACCATCATCTCGTATACCTCGTCCTGCTCCAGGGTATCGGATAATAAAAACGGCTAACGAGTTGAGAGCTTGCAGCTGCATCTGGATTAGATGCTGGGAGGTTGTTACCACTGCCATCGCCACCACCTCAGCCTTGGCTGGATATCAAAGTGATCATCATAATCGGATGGCAACACATCGCCTCGAATCGTATCGCATCGCATCGCATCGATGTGTGTGCGAGTTTCTGGTGTTCTGTTGGTAGGCCTGTCATGAAACTTTCACGCCGAAATCTATATGTTTCATCGGGCTGGCTCGACTCGAATGATTGTGAAAGATGTTCGCCGAGAGATGAACTTGTTGCTGATGTTGTATAAGAAAATTTCATGCGGCACACAAGACGTGCTCTGAAAAGGCGGCTCTTTTCCGGCCTCTCTGCTGCGAGCGTGTGGTAAATTATTAAAAAGCCATAACAAATATAAAAGAAAGCAAAACAAATAAATTGTATTTATGGCGCGTCGAGGCACGCGGCAGTTTGGCTAAAAGGTTTTTCGGAATGGTTGACATTATTTGCCTTAATTCGTGCACTTTCTTCTTCGTCGCAAAAACAAAGGCATTAAAAACAATTAGCTCTGGCCTGCGTCCGTCCGACTGTGCTGTGCGTCGTGTCGTTAAAGATTTAAGTCGAAATCGCTGAATTTTGTACGCGACGCGGCTTTTGGCTTTAAGCACACATGTTGATAGCACAAAATATGGCTGGACATTACTTTTACTACCACCACCATTACTATTATTGAAATTATCGCGTTATGTAAGGAAAAGCTGGGCTCTTTTCTTTCTTTTGGTTGTGCAACAATCTCGCAAGTATCTGAATCACTTTAATTGTTCGTACAAATTGCTCACTCCGAGAAGACCGGCCGCAAATTGCCGAACGAGGCGATTGAATGGCGACTTAATTTGGCTTAAATGCTTCAGATCAGCCCGTTGATATATCGATGCCCATAATCCATGAGAACTGCCCCGTCATGTTGGTGGTTTTTTTCAAAGCGATTCATATCGCTGCGTGGCTGTTGCTTTTTAAAATAGAATTCCGCGGGGTAAACATTAACTTTTCAACACCTTCGGAAATCTCTCACACATCCCATCTATATGTTTATATGTATATCGAGGAAAAGTGGTGAAAATGTGTTACTTTATGGAAATATCATTAAGAGACTCGACTTGACAGCTGTCATAGGCAAACAACATGCCATGCGGGTTCTGGAAAATAATAATAATGGTAAGAGGAGATGCCTCAAGTGCTACGAGAAGAAAGAAAAAGTGAAATGGCACCGGAAACTCCATTTGGGTAACGAGCTGAGAACACAATCGAGGGCCGAAATGTGTCAGCAGCCGCTTAAATGCAACGTCTTCATTATACACTATATACTCGCCAGGTCAGGGGGCATTCGTCACGCGAGGAACTCACTCACCAGACACCGAGCCAGACGCTCCAAGTAGCTACATCGAATTGGCAACGCGAATAGCTATAGTAGACGAAAAATGCGAGAATTGTTGTATTATGCTAATGGCCAATTGTCATTTCGGAACCGTTAAGCCGGGAGGCGAACAATGAATTTTTACAGCGTTTCGCTAATTTGCGTGCCGGAGAGGTGTGAATGAAAGTGAATGAAACGAAAGTCATCAGCTGCGATCGCATTCCAAATAGCTGGAGCACAATGACCGAAACTTATCCATCTCGAGATCGGACCAGTGCAGAGTCTGGACTGGACTGGAGAGAAGAGAAACGAGACCCATCTTAGAATAGCTATCTGGCAGAGCTTGCCGGCAATTAAATCGCTTTTGTTCAAGCTAATGGACCTCTTACTTTCGGTTCGGTTCAGTTTGGACTCAGTTCAGTCCGTGATGTTTTATTATTTTGATGAACTGTGATTTGATCTCACTCGCTTTTTCTTCCATGCTCTTGTTGTGGCATGCAAATGATTTGTTTAACAACAGATTGTTTTTTTTTATCGAATGTCTGCTACCGGGGGCCAAGACCTCATCATATCGATACCTTAAGCTGTTCCTAGACCTATTGGATGAGTAAGCGGAATTTATGGGTTATTTTAAAGGGTATTCTGAAGGGTTTTCAACTATTAAGATTTAATATATTTAGGGATAAATATTTATAGGACAAAAATTTGACCACAAAAATTATTATTGATTTGAAATCAGCTTAAAATTGTGTTGAGATGTAAGAAATAAAATATTTAAGGCAGGTGTCAGTTTTTATTTGGCTGAGAAAATGCATTAAGTTAGCATTTAAAATCTACCCTGATTTTGCAGTATTATATTACAAATATATTTCCTATAACACCAGGTATTTTATAGTCTCATTTATTGACCAAATATTTGTTATTTGTATATTTCTCAGTTTTTTGTTGTGCCTGCGTGGGGGGCAAATCCCATTGGCCAGATGTGTGAAGCCCCAAGCGCACGATTTTTGTACTTAGACACAATTATTTTCACATTTCTGGCCTTTGTTGGGGCCTGGCAAAAAATTAAAGTAGCGTAGAACTAAAGCAAAGCCCAGGACCATGAAATCGTGTTTAATTTTCGGCTGGCTTTCTATTCGCATGGTTCTGACAAGTGCTCAAGTTTCTCTTTCTTGGCGGGCAAAAGTAATTCTAATGGGCAAGTTCTTCTGGCCCCAAGCCATAAACGGCTTTAATTTCGTG
>JAEIII010039231.1:0-11855 GCA_018905755.1 Drosophila ohnishii | reverse complement strand
TAAATTGTGTTAGGATTAGTCAAATTTTAGTGAAAATTTCTGATGTAATTAATAAAAAAAGTACCAAAGAAAATACTTAGTTGTTTGATTTCCATTTACATTTTATTTGAAAATGAAAATTATTGGGTGAGTATGAAATATTTTGCAAGGTTTTTAAGGTATTTTTATTTTTTCTAAAAAAGCCTAAAAATATAATATACCAAAACGAAATAAAGAGAGAAAACTAATAATAAATAAATAAATAAATCTAGGTAATATATAATACTTTACCAAACTGTTCCCACAAAACATAAAGTGTGAAGTGTGCTTAAGAGAGCGCGGCGTGAGTGCTTCTGGCTATTCCAATGATAAGTTCGATCCCTGCTCAATGGGGAACAGTATTATCAGCTCTGCTGGAGGCCCCTCTCTCGCAAGACATCGGAGCTGGCAGCAGTAGCAGCTGTTGGGGTCAGTTTTCTGATAGCTCTGGTCCGAGCACGTTGTTCCGTAGTCGTTCTCTGCTTTATCTGTTAATTGCTAAAGTGAGTGTTGTTATTGATGGGCATTTATTTAAATTGCTTTTTTTTGGCAAATTGAATTAAGACTATAAAAAAGCCACTGAATATATGTACATATATGTTCAGTCAGAGATCAAGTGTTAATAATAGGACGATTATGCAACCGCAAAACATGCCGCATTCCAATGTCTCGAGTAGACACACTCCGCCCATTGAGATTGTTTTGAATGGCATTGGATACCCAACCGCCTATCGCCTTCCCCATATCAATTTTTTGTGTCTAATTGAAGGCAGTGCAACTGACGTGTCGATGTAAATGAGTGTACAAATCCATTGGGGAGCTGGCCATAAAGAAGTGGTTGTGGCCCACACCTTATGCAAATAACCAAGCTAATCAACTTCCCTCGCAGAAATGGCCCCCACCGTCGCCGTTGTTGACCTGCGCTCGGACACAGTCAGCCAGCCCACGGCCCAGATGCGGGCCCGGATGGCCTCCGCCGAAGTTGGGGATGACGTGTATGGCGAGGATCCCACCGTGAACGAACTGGAGGCGCGGACAGCGGCCATTTTCGGCAAGGAGGCGGGCCTCTTTGTGCCCAGCGGCACCATGGGAAATCTACTGGCAAGTGAGTGGCAAGACAGGGCACAGGGGCAGGCACTGGGTCGTAAATAAACCCGGCTCCGGGCAGCTCATTTTCGGTCTCCGCCAGTTGATTTCCGTAGTGGGGAATCGCTTATGTTTATTAGTTTAAAGTGAGGACAGTCTCAGATTACAAAGGGCAAGGTGAGCCAACAGAATGGCGAAAGAAACAAGAAAGCTGGGCTCATATCATGCATCAGGTACATTATCGTAAAGGCTAAGGGTGGCCATAAACATAACATTAATTTTTATAGACTTTAATATTAGACGTGGACGTGTGCCACCGTTAGCTTGGGGGCATACTATATACAATGTCGAGCAAGGAGCGCCGGAATTGAGGAACTGCGCAGCCGAGGAACTGAGGAGCCAAAGGACGAACGCCCAAGGAGCAGCAGCTACGGGCAACGCAATCTCGAGTAATTTATGCATTCCCTCAAATTAATATTTCTAATGGAATCTGAAGTTTGCATTTCATCCGAAAGGAAAATGCACTCAAACTTATGACTGTGCTAATTTTTCACGAGGGTCGCTCATTAGGTATGCGGCGATAAAAGGTGAAATAAATATGCTTTTCTTTTTTGAGCTTTGAGTTGATTCTTAAGGAAACTATGCGTAAGAAATGCATAACACTTTGATTTTTTTTAATTTAGATGTACCTATTTATTATCTTAATTCGTTATCATATTTTTTGCCTTTCAGAAAGATTTATAATTCGGATGTTTTTTGTATTTGCTAGTCACAACTTATCTCGACAAATTGGAGTACCTACTTAAAGTTAATCAAAAAGCAATTAATTCTGCCAGGTGGTAAATCTTTAAGTGATTTATGTAAATTCCCAGAAACTGAGCAAATAGTCTAAACTTTTCACTTTATTTTGGGATAAAAATAGAGACTTTAAATAACACAAATATTTCTTAAAGTTATTTACTACATACTTAACTTATTTACTGAAAATTGTCTGCGGTTGAGTTCTTGATTATCCTTCGGAGGAGGCCAAGTGAATAATCAAGTGCTTCCTCTGCTAATCCCCACAGTTATGGTTCATTGCCATCGTCGCGGCACGGAGGCCCTGGTCGGCGATTTATCGCACATCTTTCTGTACGAGCAAGGTGAGAACAGCAGACCGCAGAAGCAGCAGCCCACATACTATATACACACACCCACTGACTGCGGAACGTCTCCATTAATCACATTTAGGTGGCGCCTCGCACCTGGCCGGCGTCCAATTAGCCACGCTGAAGAACGAGCAGGACGGCACCTTCAGCCTGCAGGAGCTGCGCCGCCGAATTCGGCACGATGACTACCACGAGCCCATCACTTCGCTGGTGGTGGTGGAGAACACCCACAACATCTGCGGCGGCAAGGTGGTGCCCCTTACCTTCCTGGACGAGCTGGCAGCCCTGGTTCGCCAGCCGGGCGTGGGCACCGGTTCTGCCCGCATCGCCTTGCACATGGACGGAGCTCGGGTCTTCAACGCCGCCGCCTCCTTGGGCGTGGGCGTGGAGCGTATCTGTCGCGACTTCGACTCCGTGTCCATTTGCCTCAGCAAGAGCTTATCGGCCCCAGTGGGCTCGGTGCTAGTGGGTGGCAAGGACTTTATTGCGGAGTGAGTTTCCCTCAGAACCTGGCATGATGAGTGCTTCTTTTTTCAGGTTTTGAAAATGATTGAGACATCGAAATAATGTTATCTTAAATATTTAAGAGCCCGACGACTGCGGAAGGCCTTGGGCGGTGGCATGAGGCAGGTGGGCATTCTAGCTGCCGCCGGACTGGTGGCTCTGGATGAGGTGGTGCCGCTGCTTGGCAAGGATCATGAGCGGACAAAGAAAATCGCCAAAGGCAAGTACTTCTCCCCTTTCTAGAACCAATTATCACAAAGGAATCTCTTTTCAGCTATTCACGCACTGCAAAGCCCCAACATTACTGTGGATCTGGACACTGTGCAGAGCAACATTCTCCTGGTGGAGATCACTCAGCCGAAGCTAACGGCCAGTGAGTTCTCCACCCGCTTGGGCACTGTGGAGCCCGAAGAAGTAGAGGCTGGCTTGACGGACACCCACGGGTCGGGAATCGTTGTGAAGGCCAGTGCCCGGGATTGGGCCTTTGCCCGCCTCGTGCTCTACCACCAGGTGGATGACCAGCAGGTGGAGCTGGCCATCAGGAAGCTGGAGTACGTCATCGGGCAGTATGACAAGCGCTGGCCCAGGGCCTAGGCATAAGACCTAGATTCGTTTGAATATGACTGCAGAGACAAACACAATTAGATTTCGCTTTTTGTCGCGTTTAATTAAAGATATGGAGGGAGCGAAGGAAGAGCTCAAATTTGTATTATTGCCCCTTGAGTGGTTCCGAACTGCGTTTACATTCACGCATGACCGGTCAGCGCTCCACTGAAGCTGATGGACATCCGCCTGGCCCCCAACTTCCAATTTCCCGTCCCCAAAGCCCGACTCCTTCCATTCCCACTGCCGCTGCTGCTCTGCCTGCCAAGTTTTCCCTTGTGTGTCTGCATGAGTGCTCGGCTGAATGAAATAATAAAATTATTTTTAAAAAATTATTGTCAATCCAGCGATGTGCTCATCGATTTAAAAGCCTGGAGGAGGATGCTCCTTGCTAGCCGGCCGTCGGACGTTTGTGATTTATAAGCAAACTTATTGCCGGCGAAATGCGGAATGCGCTCAGAATGATTACGTTACGGCCGGAGTGGAATCGGGACTCCGGACTGTGGGCTCCTCGGTCCGTATGTACAATGGCTTAGAGAGCCGGTCGTCTCCTTTTCGGGCTGAGTGAATGGCATCAATAAGAGACGGGAGTGGGGGCATTGAAATGTTATATTTTATAAATTATGCTCCGCCAAATGAAACGAAATTCAATTAGAGAAATTGCTGAAGCATTTGATAAATTGAAATTGAATTGACTTGGCCAAAGTTGCTCTTTGTCTGCCCTGATTCCGGGCTGCTGGCCGGGATTAACGTATATCGAGAGTCATCTGCCCAAATGGCAAGTAATTACGGTTGGGAATGCGAGGGTTTTGATCAACTCTCTGGGCTGGTTTGGGCCTGGCTCGCCTGCACTGGCACAACAATGAATTCAACTTGTGCCCGAAAGTATGCATTGCGCCCATTAAAGAGCCACTTTCCACTCTCTACTCCACACTCTTCGCTCTACTCGGCTCTCTCCACCGGAAAGCACACACGCGAGCTTTGCGAGAGAGGGGGCAATCTATAAATAGCTGGCAGACATGCGACGCTGCCTGGGTGTGAAAATGTGTGTTTGCGGTGTATTGCTTTCTGGCCCGTCGCTCCATCATCATCACCACCATCGTCATCATCGCCGTAGTCATCGCAGCAGGAGTTAATAACCAGCCCCCGGGAGCTAGCTACTCCCCTTTTCCACCCGGCAGCTTATGGGTGCGCTCTGGCGCATCCGCTCGCAACGTGTCAGGATGGCCGAGCGGTCTAAGGCGCCAGACTCAAGGCGAACTGTCTTGCCCTTCGCAGAAGGGCGGTGTGCGAGCGTTCTGGTCCTCTCTGAGGGCGTGGGTTCGAATCCCACTTCTGACAAAGTTTTTTTTTGTTTTTTATTTTGTTTTTGTTGTTTTTTTTAATAGATTTTAATGTTTTTATAAAAAGCTTTTTTATACTTTTTTATGCATACTATATTTAATTTAATAGGAAATAAAGAGAGAGCTACTTTTCAATCCCTTTTGTTAATAAAAGAAACCTTGGCAAGGCTTATATACAACAGCTTATTGAAAAGGCACCCGAAGCGTAAAACTGCAAAATCCTCAATTAATATTTATTGTTCACGCTACTTAATACCCATCCTCTTACCTGGTCGCTGTTAAGTTAAAACAAAAGCCCACTTTTTGTTTATGCATTTTGTATAATATTTAAACTATGTTTAGTGGGGCTCTTGACATAATTACATGCCCTTTCTGTTATACAAATATTTAATAGCATTTGAAGCCAATTACCGTAATTACATGGACCGACAGAATGGCGGACAGATGTGCAGCATGTAGTGCATTCAATTATGTGGCACACGCTCTTTTCCCAGCCATTTAAACAAATGAATTGCTCCTAATGAAGTATTTAAGCGCACCTTTCTCGCAGGCAGCCAGTGTGTGCGATTTAGTTAAAGTTGAAGTAATTTAATTATGCATTTACACGGTCGACATGTTCAATTAACTAAAGCCACGTTGCGTCGACGCTCGTATTAATTTCAGGGGATTTTCAATTCAAACTCGCCTCTTAATGGGCATTAGCATGTTTATTATCGCCCCAAACGGCACCGACCGGCTTTATTGGCCACGCCGCTTTATGGCACGTGCCGCCGCGTCGCGTTGCGCCTCTTCAGCCAGGATTGGATAAGTTGGCCAACGGGCGAACGGGGTTCCGTATGCACGGATACATGATGAATAGCGCAGCTCCTTGGCCCAATAAAATATGATGGAAAAACGCCATTGCCTCATTATGCCGACGGGACGGGGATCGGCATTGGCGTGTTACACTTTCCCACCGCCAGCTGAAATGACAATCTGTCATGAAATAAAGTCGTAAACCCCGGCCCAAGGAGCTGACCGGGATTCGGTTCGGGGCTCTGCATAAATGGAAATTTGCATAGAGTCCAGCCCCCGAAAAACGAAACAAAATGATAATTCAATTTCAATAACCGCCTTGAAATCCAACCCGGGCATCTCCAGGGCTCGCACTTTGAACTCTTTTTCCATTGAACGAAAGGACTCTGTCGTTTGATGGTTTTTCGGGTGCTCTAATTTAATTAATTGCATGCGCCTAACTAAAGTCAAACAATTTCCGTATTTAATCAACGAGAAAGCAAACGAATGACTCAGACCAGCGTCAAAGGCGAAAGAAGAGTCGGCCATAAAGGATACAGGATGATAGATGCGGGGTTGGGTTCTTAGATGGCTGGTTCGGTTCGGGGTCCTAGGGAGGTGCTGTAAGTCATGCGAACTCATTTCGAAAATTAAGCAAATGTGCTTAAGTATAGGTGGGTGTGTTTGTGTACACCCCCAGTGTGTGTGTGTGTGCTTGGCTTCCTCTTTTACCCACTGTTTGTGTGTGTGCTTTGGGGGCGTGGCTGGGCGAGCATAACGTGATTGCTGCCAATTTCATAAAGCAGCAAATTGATGATGAGCTAATGCCTTGAAAATTATTGAGAAAAAATATTTAATAGGTTTACGTCGGGCTCAAGCTGCGAACAAAAAGAAAAGAAGGCACGACTGAGTGGAGAAAGTGCGACGTCCTTGGCTAATAAGTAGGTTGAAATTTCGATTGAAGTTCCGCAAAGGAATGGTAAGCTACTCCTCCACAATTATTCTAAACTAATACTGTAGAAATATTTGTGTGGGGATTTTCTTAGAACCTTAAAGAAATAAATAATTCTCTCCGTTTAAGGTTTGCAAATCAAAACATATTGTTATTATTCCTTCCACCAATTCCCAGGGAAATCCAAAGCGATTCTGTCTGCACTTAAAATAGCCATCCACCACATCATTTGGCGTTACGGTTATCTGTAAACTTAAGTGCTCCGTGCATTATCAGGGATGTTCCCATGAGTTTTTGCTCCCCCCAAGGGGTTTTTCCATACGGCAATAGCTGTTGGGATACCCGCTGATAGCGCTTATCGATAGATTACCAGCAAGGGGGATCGTCGTATAAAAGCATTTCCCAACTGGCCAACTTAATTAAACGAAATCAAACCAACATGGTCAAGGGTATTGCCATTGTGCTGCTTTGCGGCCTTGCCATAATTAGTGCCTCACAGCCAAAGGATGTTGATGCTCATCAGCACCTCAAGTTCCTGAAGACCCCGGCTTCATATTTTTTGGATTTTAATATAATGGAAGGACAAACTGGAAGAACAGATGATGGGAAATGCCTAGCAGACATGGCCAAAGTTGTGGAGGGCTTGAAAGCTGGAAGCTTCTGGGCACTAAAAAGTAAGTCAACCATAAAGTCCTGCAGTAATTTTATATGCTAATCAAAGCGAACTTATTTTGTTAATCCGTAGTGATCGATTCCTGGGGATCCTTTCCCTCGGGTCTGCTCACTGGCACCTTCTACGATCTGGGAAACTTTGACGAGTGTCTTAGAATCAATCAAGAGATCAGCAGCAGCCAAATTATTCAGGGAAAATACTGCTTTGTGGCCGTGCCCCTCAAGGATGTCATAGACACTGGAATCGAAGCTTTGGAGGACATGCAGGTCAAAATTGCCACCTGTTTTCCGGCCTCCTGCTCGGCCACGCAAATGGAGAAGTTTGTGGGGCAGTTGTACCAACATATTTTCAACTCCAGCGACAGTAATTTGAATATCAGTATCGATGAAGACGGTTGCCAAACGAGCGAAGCTGTACCCTGGGACTGGCTTACAATTTTCACAGTGTAAGTAAAGAATAATCCAGGCTGGATGCCTCGAACTAAAGTATTTTCTTGCAGTGTTATTCTGTCGCTGCTAACTTTTATAGTGGCTTTGTGCACTCTCTACGACTACTTTCTGTGTCCAGACCAAAGTGAGTAATTTATAGGACATTTTTTTGAAATAATTCCTAAATCCTACGCTCTTTAGAGCAACTTCCAGCTTTGGTGAAGATTATATCGGCCAGGGCCAATTCTCGAGCTCTTTTCCGCGTGGTGGATGACAGCTCCAACCCGAATGTGATCTCCTGTCTGAATGGCATTCGCTGCCTGTCCCTCATCTGGGTGGTTTACCTCCATGAACACATGTACTCCCTGATTTCACCGAACATAAACTTCACCCATGCAATTTCGGTAAGCATTTCACAAAACAAAATAAATTACCAGAATATATTCTTGATCTGTATTCCAGTGGCTGGAGAAACCATTTTCCAGTTTTTTTTTGCATGGATATTTCTCAGTAGACTCGTTCCTGTTCATTGGCGGTCTACTGGTATCCATGACAGCCTTGCGGTCTATGGAAAAGTGAGTTTAAATTTCTTATTTTTCTAAAACTAAACTAGTGACATGATTAATTCTTCCTCTTTCAGGACCAAGGGAAAACTAAATGTTCCAATGATGTATGCTCATCGCATTATTCGAATCCTTCCCGTCCTGGCCATGGCCATTCTGGTCTACATGAAGATGATGCCAATTGTGAGTGGAGGGCCCCTGTTCAAGAGTGGTTTTCATGGCAAAGAGGCTTGTGAGAATGGTTGGTACTGGGACTTGCTCTTTGTCCAGAATTATGCCACGGAGAATGTGGTAAGTGCTCTTTGGAGAATTCAATTTCTTTAGTTTCTAAATTGATTCCATTTTAGTGCCTAGATCAGTCCTGGTATCTGGCAGTGGACATGCAGCTCTACATACTCTCCCCGCTTCTGCTGATCGCCCTCTACAAATGGGGCAAGAAGGCGGCAGCTGGCATATTGGTGCTAATCGTGCTGCTTTCAGGTTGTCTGTTTGCAACGCAGATGGTCAACCACTACTCCATGATGCGCAGGTAAGTGTCACTTTGTTGCCATGGTTGGCATCCACTTTATGCAGCTCTTATTTTTTAGTAAGGGCGGGGCAGATAGCGAGGCCAATGCGAAGCTGTACCTGGCCACCCACACACATGCTGCTCCCTGGCTAATTGGATTTCTGTTCGGCTACTTCCTGCACCTGAATCGAGGAAAGAAATTCGAGCTCAGTAGATTAGTTGTGTGGTCGGGTTGGATCCTCAGTTTGGCCATGATCTTTACTTCGATATTCGCCCTCTATCCCGCGGGAAAGTGGAGTGCTCCTGCTCTGTCCACTGTGGAGGAGTCCCTGTACTACACCCTCACCCGGGTGGGTTGGCCACTGGCCCTCTGTTGGATCGTCTTAGCCTGCATGCAAGGATACGGCAGCCTGGCGAACAGCGTGCTCTCCTCGCCCCTGTGGCAACCTCTCTCCAGGCTCTCCTACTCCATCTTCATCTGGCACATGTTTGTCCAGGAAGTGAACAGCAAGAATGTGAGAACCAGCACCTACTTCTCGACCTACAAAGTGGTGAGTAATAACTACCTAAATATATTTTTTCATTTTATTTTTCTTAATTCAATGACTCATTGCAGATGCTCAACTTCTGGTCGGACTTCGGCATCAGTCTGGTGATGTCTTACTTTTTATATCTCATTATTGAGGCGCCGATCGGGGGCCTTGATTCCCTTTGGAGACCCAGAGGAAATCCAAAGCCCTTGACTTCGGCTGAGGCTCCCATGAATCAGACTGATAACAACGTAAATCCAGACAAGCCGACGCCAGCCTAGTGCCGCCTTACTGTTTCTATAGTATAATTGTGTATAATATAGATGGTGGAGTATTCTTTTATTTATTTGTGGTACGAACTGAATTAATCTTATTCGTAAAATATAAAAATATTAATCAGAATGAAGAGTTATTCACTTTATAGTTTCACAGACTCAAAGGCCTTACATTCGCGATATTTCCGGCTGTCCGGAAAGTCGAGTGATCGAAAACCATCGGTGTTTTTAAATACGCATGCGTTAGGTATAAATGCTATTTCCCGGTAATATGGTTTTGCTAATCGGTTGTCAATTGTCATAATTGTAGATAATGCTTATCATCAGATTGCGCATGGCCATATAAAATCACGGGCACCTGGCTAAAAGCTATCAATCGAAAGCGAATAAGAATGCCCAACGGTGTTAGTATTTTATTGTTCGCGGGGCTCGTTGTCATCGGTGCAGCGCAGTCGAACGATCCTGCAGTGTTGCAGCAATACGAGATTTTGCAACAACTTGAAGCCTTGGGAGTGGAATTTACGAAATATTTTAGAAATGTCACACTGCAAAGCTTGGGTGTATTGGATTTTCAAGCGCCCAGACAGGAGGATATCGTATGCATCCAGGATTTGGCAGAAGTTATAAAAGGCCTCTCCAGCAGGCAGCGTTGGGCACTGAAGAGTAAGTCCAGCCAAGTTTATACGATATTAGCTAATATTCCGGTATTTTTATCTATAAGTGATCGATTCGTGGGGATCACTTCCCTCTGGAGTGCTGACTGGTAATGCCTTCGACTTGGGAAACTTCGACGAGTGTCTATCAATTAGTCAGCCGATTAGCAGCAGGCAGAAAATAAATGGAAAATATTGTTTTCTCCTTGTAAGCAATTTAAGAATTGCTACTTGCTTTCCGGCTTCTTGTTCGGCCACTCAAATGCAGCCCTTTGTGGACCAACTTCTTCACAAAATAATCAACTCTAGCAACACCAGCATAAGTGGGAAAATCAGCGAAGCCGGTTGCCAGACTAGTGATCTCGTACCTTGGGATGGACTGACCATTTTTACAATGTGAGTGTAATTACAGTCCATATGTGATTCGATTATAATGTTTTTTATCATTACAGAGTGGTGTTATCTTTGATGGCATGCGTAGTGATATCGTTCACACTGTTTGACTTCATTATGTGCCATGATCAGAGTGAGTTTTTAGTTAGTATGCTTTAGATCCAGATATATACAAGTTAAATGCATTTATTCTAGAAAATATTCCTGCCGTAATAAAAGCTCTTTCAGCTCGGGCCAACTCCAGAGCTCTTTTCCGAATTGTGCCCAACAAATCGAACCCAAATGTGATCGAGTGCTTCCATGGTATCCGCTGCATGTCACTCATTTGGGTAATTTATGCCCACGAGTACATATTCTTTACAACATCACCCAACCTGAATAGCGCGGATATGCAGGATGTAAGATAAACGATGTACCTCAGAAACGAGAATTGACTAAAATCCTATTTTACTTACAGTGGGCCGTTCAACCGTTTTCCAGCTTCACTCTGCACGGCTACTTTGCAGTGGACTCCTTTTTCGTCCTTGGTGGCCTACTCGTATCCATGATTGCTCTGCGTCTTATGGAGAAGTCTGTATATCAAACACAGTCTGTGCTTAATTTCAAACCTAATCTATTAATAGAACAAAGGGAAGACTAAACCCCCTGCTGATGTATCTGCACCGCATTATCCGCATCCTGCCAGTCGTGGCCATCGCCATTCTCGTCTACATGACGATGATGAACGTGGTCAGCGGTGGGCCACTGCTCAAATATGGATATCATGGGAAGGTGGCTTGCTCGAACGGGTGGTATTGGACCTTGCTCTTCATTCAGAACTACGCAGTCTTGGACATTGTGAGTAGTTTTGACTACATAGTTCGTAATCTGTATAACCAATTGCATCTGCTACCGGCATAATAGCAGTAGCTAATGGATCAACAAATAGAAGCCACAACTTTTAGATAACATTTTCGGAAAAAGTAGTTTATTAATCTAACTAATGCCACTCGCTTTCCCTTTAGTGTCTGGATCACACTTGGTACTTGGCGGTGGATATGCAGCTGTACATCATATCTCCGCTTCTGCTAATAGCCCTTTACAAGTGGAAAAACAAAGCTGTTTCTGGAATTGTATGCCTAATAGTCCTGCTCTCGGGCTGCCTGTTTGCCACACAGATGGTCAACAAGTATTCGCTACTCATTAAGTAAGTAGCTCCTAAATATAAGAGGTTATAATTACCTAATAATATTTTAATTGTTTAGAAATAACTCTGAAGATAGTGAAGTTGCCAATAAGAAACTGTACTTGGCCACGCACAGGCATGCTGCTCCCTGGCTGATTGGATTTCTGTTCGGCTACTTTCTTCATGTAAATCGAGGCATAAAGTTCTTGATAAGAAGGCCAATAGTGTGGACAGGATGG
>JAEIII010039227.1:0-10185 GCA_018905755.1 Drosophila ohnishii | reverse complement strand
AAGATACAGATGCAATGAAGCAAGATGCGCACTTTTAAGCTCTTAAGCACAAACGATTCACTTTGGCCAAATGTGCGCTTTTCAATTGAATTTATTTTTCAATTTCCATATACATATATTGGAAATATCGGAATTTTCCATTTTCAATTACCATTGGGCCGGGTCTGCTGTCGAAGACACAAGTACGCGTATTATTAATGTAATAGCGGCTAATTGCACATTCGATGCCAACGCCAAAGGCAAATTAGAACGCAAGCGAAACACTTCAGGCCGCGGCTTAAAAGCTTTGATNGGGGGGGGGGCGAGGCATTTTGGGCATTTTATGGCTGCATTTGGCGGCTGTTGAGACCATTGCTTGGGGCATTCTCCAAAGTGGATCCGCATAGATTAGGGAATTTGCAATAATTTTATCCACTTGAGCCCCCCATCCTCCGGCAAGTGCGTTTCGTGTGTGTCTAGTGTTCTCTGTAAATCCCCACAGATGGTTGACTGCTGATCAAGGTTTATGGCCGAATCGAAACAAGAAGTAGAAGCCAAATTTACCGCAGAAAAGCCGTTGCATTTATTTGGCCTGGCCGAGACAATAAACAAAGTATCACTGCTGGCTGGCATGCAGCAACAAATAGTGGCAATCTAAATACGAGTACGAATGCGGCGCGAGGAACAATAAAAAAACACATTGGCAAAATATGACAAAGTAAACAATAATAAGTCTGCAACGCCAAATTGAATGATCGATGCCTCCTCCATCCCCTTGATCCCCTTCTCCCCTGTGGCGATCGCAGACCGGATCGGACGTCACGGAGCAATCCACCATCGAAATTCCTGATCGTATATAAAATTTAATTGCCTACAAATTGGCGCGTTGAGTTTTATTGCAATTTAACCATTTATAATCGTATGCCGACCCATTGTTTACTCAACATTATAGCTGGGATTTCGGCGATCGGAGAACGTTTACAAGGAAGCAGCCTCCAGTTTAGGATCCTCCCGGTTTGGCACCGGGAAACAAATATTTAATTTAGTCAAATTTAGGTTTTATTTACGATTTCCTATCGTTTAGCTTGATCGCTTTGGGAAGTGTGCAGCATAAACTTGAAGAGGAAAGTTTTGAAATGGAAAATCTTGCTCTTGTTTTATAACCCCATTGAGATCACTTAAATGCAAGATTAAATATTATATTTAAATATGATGGAATATTTATTAAAATATCTCTGAATCAACACAAAACATAAAGCTATTTATATACAGAATTCAGATATAAAAAGAAATCATTTCTATTTGTGGCAACCTTATCTTAGGGAGTCTGGTGATAAGGTCAACTGAAAGACTTCTGGTCTTTCAGGCAAGATTACGCTTACCAAAATTTCCTCTTTATTAAGTGACATACTTTTGAGATAAACATAGGCGAAAAGGTCTACTCTCTTATCGATGTCAAGCTGTGATCTTGAAATAAACTCATCTTCACGTCATGACTTGGCTGTATTATAACGATTAACAGTGGAAAAATATCAGCTATCCAAAATGTTACCCAGATCAGTACGCCGTGGACTGGCCAGTGATCAAGACATAGAAAAAGTAACATTTCAGCCGGAAAAATGGTTAGTAAAGTGTTTAAATTCAATTAAAAAATTTGTAAAATTTAATTAATTAAAATTAATAAAGTTATACGAGTGTTTGTTGAATAAATAAAACAAATTAAAAGAGCTTTGGGTTTTTTTTTAGGTTTTTTAAATTTTAAATAACGAATTTAAGATGAATTTTTCGTAAGATATTTCCTGTATGCCCCTCAGAACCGTGTTTCAATTTGAATATCTTGAGAAATCTAAGAGTTTTTCAATCAATATTTATACAAATTTATATTTAAGAAGAATTTATTTAAACTTTAACAACATAGCTGTACAAAATATATTTAAATCACATTGCTTAATAATTATACCTTATTTTCTGATATTTCAAGAAATCCGAAACTATTATCCGGTTAATAATATTGCTCCTCTTTGGACATGGAGAAGGGGCCAGAATCTTGGCACCTTTCTTTCTGCCCGTACGAAGTCACTTTATGATGACAAATGCCATTATACGAGAGCTAGTGCAACGTGGACATGAGGTTACCTTTATAACACCATTTTCCTTGGCCAAGGAAAACCTGGGAGCCAACTATACCGAAGTTCTTTTGCCGCTCTACAACACTTGGGCTGATAGTAAATACAATATTCTCACTATAGTATATAATATTAATTACTTATTATTTCAAATAGTTTCCGAAATAATGAAGACCTCGACGACCCTGGACATGGTTGATGTACCCAAATGGACAGCCATGAAATTGGCCCAACACATTGGCCTTAAGTCAACGGATTTTGCTCTGGCCCAACCTGAGGTTCAAAAGCTGATCCATGCCAAGGACAAGGTGGGAAAATATGATCTCCTCTTGGTGGAACAGTTTTACAATGAAGGAGCCTTAATGCTGGGTCATTTGTACCAAGTACCGGTGATAAGCATAGCAACCTTTGCTTATGCCAACTATTTTAGCCAAATTTTTGGCTTTATAACACCTTTATCCTATGTCCCAAATATTTTTCTATCCTGCACGGATAGAATGACCCTTTGGCAGAGGCTGGAAAATGTGGTAATTGGCGCTAAAGAGGATTTGCATCGAGAGATTTTCTATTATCCTGCCCAGGATGCCATTATAAGCAAGTATTTTGGAAGCGTATTGCCAAAGGTGCCAAGGGTTAAGGAGTTGGAAAGAAATATCTCGGCCATATTCTTGAATAGCTATATGCCGCTGATCTCCCCGAGGCCTTTGATCTTCAATATGATCTCTGTGGGGGGACTGAACATCCAGCCACCCAAAAGGTTGCCTGGGCATATACAAAAGTTTCTCGATGAGGCAGAGCACGGTGCTATATACTTTAGTCTGGGTAGGTTTTGTTTATGATATAAAAATATAAGTTCTATATAAACCCATCTCTTCTAGGATCCCAAGTCCGCAGTGCTGACATGCCGGCCGAGAAGCTTAAGATCTTCCTTGGTGTCTTTGCCCGGCTCAAACAACGCGTTTTGTGGAAATTCGAAGACGACAAGTTACCCAATCTCCCGGGAAATGTAAAAGTGGAAAAGTGGTTACCACAAGCTGATATTTTGGCCCATCCTAAGGTGAGGGTTTTCATTGCCCATGGCGGACTCTTTGGCATGCAGGAGGCAGTTCATCATGCGGTTCCTGTGCTCGGAATGCCCTTCTATTTCGATCAGAATCCCAACATAAAGGAAGGGGTATCTGCTGGATATGCCATTGGCTTGGACTATCGGGACATATCGGAGCAAAAGCTGGAGTTGGCCCTCACCGAGTTGCTGTCAAATCCCAAATATAAAACTAATATGGATCGAGCTTCAAAGATCTTTAGGGATCGTCCCCTCGGGGCTATGGACACGGCCATGTACTGGATAGATTATGTCATTGAACATCGAGGAGCTCCACACTTGGTGGCAGCAGGGGTAAACCTTCCCTGGTATCAGTTTTATCTCCTGGATGTCGTTGCTATTATAGTATTTTTTATTTCATTATTTATTATAATATTATGCAGAGTTTTTCGAAGGGTTAAAGTTTTGCAGGGAATTACAAAGTTTAAAAAAATACAATGAGTGGTAGTATTAGAAAATAAATAGAAAATAGAAGAAAAATCAATGTTGAATATGTTAAACTAATATATATTTATTATATCATTTTATGTAATCTTGCATAGCCTTGTAATTACTCTTGTAAGTATTACAATCTGTAGATTCAGTTAAGGTTCATTATTCCATTTCAAAATATCATTTCTTTATTACCACATGTGCTTATTTTATGAATACTTGACCTGCCCTTTGCTGGTTTTTTATATTCTTTTTTTTTTTTTGCAATAATAACCCCGTACACTTTAGCTTTGGCACTTGAGCTTCTACTTAAGTATTTAATGAATCCAAATGGTATGGGCATACAATACAACTTAAGGCGCCTGAGTGCCAGGCCAAGTGCTCTTTAGGAATTGAGCAAAAAATTCAAAAAGCCAAAAAAGAAGAGATATGTTATATACTTTTTAGAGAAGCTTACTCATCAGGGATTTAATGGGATTTCAACATGAACATTATATAGACATGGATTGCTCAGATTATTGTATATATTCATTCAAAGACTTTGGAATATTACTGAGGTTATGTTCATTGTTCAAATGAAAAGATATAGTCAAAGGTTTTCATCTGATTTGAAGGCTTTAAGGAAACTGAATATAGCGAAAATAATACCCTCTTTTTATATATTTTATTAAGAAATATTAATTGAACAAAACAACACGGAATGAAGAACACCTAAACCTCAATTAAATTAAATAATAATTTCGTGAAAAAAATTTTTAAAAAATATTTATCTTTGTACAACTGTTATTTATTAATTTATACATATTTACTTGAAGCAGATAAGTATATCCCATATACATTTTCCTAAACCCCATATCCACCCAATTTCACAAATCGCATAAACAAATTGACCCAAAAGACAGTTGCTTCCTGCAATGAAAGCGCCAGAGCCAGTTCCAGCGCCATTTGGCTGTTGGACACAAATGGGATGTTTACACGACTCCGGGCGGGGTCTCCGTCTCCGGCAAGTGCACTTGAGGCGAGAGTGCGGAGACACGACCGGAGTATCAGGCCTCAGCTCTATATGGCCTCTGCACAACATTCATACATACACACATTCAGCTCATTATGCATTCACGGACTGACATTGAAGTGGGTGCGACGCCCCGCGTTGGAGGCTGTGCTAGCTGGCTAGGGTTACATTGCCCATTCGAATTATTATTGGTATTTGTAACACATGATTACGCTTTATTGTAAACAAAAGCCCCGATAAACAGCCAAACACACACACACACACGCCCGCCCTAATGATATGTTAATGCAGATGGCGCACAGGGCGTATGAGTGCTGCTGCTGCTGCTGCTGCTGCTTCTGCGTGCGGAAAGGGTGATCCGAAGCTGTTTGTCTGTCAACGGCTTAGGCAAATAAACTTGAAATCCTCCTCTGGCAATAGGCCATAGGAATTTGTCTTGTACACCGCAGTTGAGATTGATGAAGACAGGTTAATGAGGGGATGGGAGAGCTTCTGGGTGAAATGGTTAATTGACCGGCAATTTGGAGATAGTCACCTTTGAATGCAGCCCAATCAGAGTTGGTTACCCTCCCAGGGAAACTGAAAGGACCAAAATACAACTTACTTTTGGCAAGCCGAAGGCTATATGTTCTTCAGGTGTAAGGTTAATTTATTATATACTTTATAAATACCTATAAAAAAAGAAGGAATTTCATAGAATGAGATTTAGTCCGATTTGGTAAAAGATAACCTGTCTATATTGATGTTCAAGCTTGGTTATTAATAATAATTGGGGCTTGTTAAACGTAAAGCAGAATACTGAATTTCTTCTAAATTTCTAAAATAATACCTTAAGCGTTACAACCATCTATAAAAAAATAAAAGTAACCCCTGTTTCTAGTATAAAAAGCTGACCACCTAAGGCAACGACAGAAGAAGCTTTCGACACGCCGCAGCGTTTAAGTGTAATTTTCTTCTTATTCTATTGAAGCATGTCCTTGGCCGGCAGGATAGCTCGCCAACTCACTGCAACGCACTGCCGAGCAACTTCTCGGCGGGCTTTCTTCGCCTCGTTAAAAATTCACTTCAGCCGTCGCTTTCACTTCGGATAAACATAATGGCCGTTCATTTGCGCCCGTCGCTCGTCCCGGCTTTATTTTCGACCCACTCAGCCACCCAGCCAGCGGCAGGAGCAGCAAGAAAATGTTCTTTTCGAATCGAAGACGGAGGAGCGCTCAGGACAATTGCGGACGTGTGCGCCAGCCAGGACTCTAAGTTCAAAAAGGGGGAAAAACGGGGCAAAAAGAAGGTAGAAAAAGGGGGAAAAAAAAAAGCTAAGGAAAAGTGAATGTCCCATCTTGTGCGCCATGTAATTTGCTCTCTTGCCATGTGCTTCATCAGAAAGGAAATTGAAAATTGCTGCTAATAGCTGCCGACGACATTGGAGTGGGTGTGGCCGATAGGCGTTATTTGGGTGGCAGAATCCGAAAAGAAATTCTTCTTATAATCATTATGAAAAAGAAATGGAAGGAAAAATAGAGAAGAAAAACGAAGGAAAAGCTAAAGAGAGAGAGGCCACTAAGGAAAAGTAGGTGGAATTCATTTGAAACCTAAATTGCTCAGCTTAGTGACGAAAGCTAACGAGGCATTAAGCTGCTCTTTATGCCACAAAATGGATGTTGATTTATGCAGTGCAGAGAATTCAGGGTAATTCGAATGAGAAAAGGCCAATTAGGCCAACAGTCCGAGGTATCTATTAACTTGTTTATAGATGCATTATAAGGGAGAGATATTTGTTAAATAGAAAATGTTAATATTTATATTTCCGATTAATAAAACTAGACAATACCGTCTATGGCCTATTAGTTTCTGTACAAGCTATAAGTACGAATGACAGAATGTTTAATATATCGATATTGTATTGGTATTTATACATATATAGTTTCTCGATAAACATATATTTTATTGATAAATTGGACCTCTTTACGTATCCACATCCATAAGCGCATTTTTGTCTCAATATTTTATTGTTAAAAACAATATTCTTCGATATTTAAAATTTTAATAAATAAAAGTTTAAGGTTTTTCATTGTTAAACGTATTATATTTGATACCTAAAAGTTTTATATATCTAAGTCAGCGATATATTTGATATAATTTCGATATCGATCGATATCGATATTCGATATTTAATCGTTAAATTTGTTACTTATCTTTATTTAAATTTTAGATATAACCATCTTAACGGTATTTTGGATAAGATATTAAGCGTGTTAATAGTTCTAATTCAAAGTTAAAGTTAACCAATTAAATTCAAGCAGGTATTAAAGTTATATTTAAATGCAAAGCAAAGATTCAAATAAACTTTTCTATTCCCAATTTCTTTATAATTTATTTTCCAACATACCTTCTTTATTATCGATTTTCCCAGTAATTTAAATAGAGTTTTCTCTAAATTCCCCACAACCTAGAGTTCAGTGTAAATTCTCAAAGCACCCACTCTTTGGGATGACTCAATGGAAGGCCTCCATTCTTCCAACTGTTTACACTAAACAATGGGCACTTAAACGGGCTTTAAGCACCTTTATGTTGTTCGAAATAAATATATGAAAACAAACGATTAACGAGCCAAGTAAGTTGCAGGTGCTCAGCCCAAAAGATTCCTCTAGAGGAGCAAACTTTTCCAGAAAGGAAACTGATTCATTAAAGTGTTTATCCATGTATACGACACCATTCAGTTTTTTGTTTTCTTCTCGCGATCCAAACACTTTTTTCGGTGCCGAGGGAAAAACAGATCCCCAACATACCAAAGAGTGACTGTTTATCAATGGATCTTCAAGTGTTTTCCGCCTGCTAGAGACGCTCCTCAGGCAGCTGATAAGACCGGGATCCATTGGGAAATGGAAAATGCTAAGGCAACAACATCTCACATCTCTCACCCACTCACTAACGCCTGCAAGGCCCGAGGCGAGGCCCAACCAAATGCCTATTGCGACTTTAATTGTCCGACATTACGAGTCGGCAGGTCCATTAAAAATGTTAATTAAGTTGCCCCACTGAAACTTGGACACATGTGTGCCCGGTCCCTCTCAGTCTGCTATACCACAACATTTCCATCTAAACAGCTCGCGAAAAACAAACCATCCATCTAGTGCTAGTTTGGACTCAACTCAACATTCGCGCGATAAAATAATACAAAAAAAATGCAAAGAGAAGAAAAACCAAAATCGTTTTATGCATGCGGTAAAAATTTGAAATTTTTTAGCCGAAATTTGAACAATAAACAAAATCACAAAAGCCAAAACATTTATCATTCAATTTCATGCTACTGGGGCTGCCTGCTGCCGTTCCCGAAATCATTTAAATGATTTTTTATTTGAAGCCAAATAAGCAAAGGAGTGGCCACCGAGCGAGCAGGGCGGTTGGATTTAGCATCCGATTTGGAATTAGCATTGCGCAAGATTTAACTCAACAGCTGCTGTTTGCAATTGAGTTGGAAATTGAATTCGAAATTGAGGTGGGTGGCCATTTTGTTGGACAGGCCAGTGTGCCAGAGGCTGCCAGGGGGCGGGCACCATCAACTTGCGCAAATAGCACCATCATCACGAACAATTGGTGCTAGTCCGTCTCCCATCTCCTCCACCGCCTCCAGTCCGGGTCCGGATTCAGCTATATGTGGGCCGGATTCCCATGAATTTCTCGGGGACCGCACACAGTCACCGCTCCGGTTTTTGGTTGGTTGGCTAATGAAAAGCTGAAAAACAATTAACTATAAATTAAACGCACAATTTTCAAAACAAAATAAACATCAGAGCATCATTTGTACTTTGTTTTCGTGTTTGTTTACGGCAATCCGTGTTCGGTGAGGGGGATGGTACGATTTACCTATAGAAACCGAAGCCATCATCCCAGAAATCCCCCTAACCAGTGGCAAACCCCATCGGCCTGGCATCACAGCAATTAGGCAATGTCGCTGGCTCAAATCCCTATTTGGGGATCCCTCCCCTTTGGACCCGGCCTATCCCATAAAATAAAGAGCACAACTTGAAAAACAACATCGGGTTTGAAATGGATAGTGATCGATGGGGAAATACACTTTTTGAATATATTTAAATATAATTATGTAATAATTGTAAGCTAAGAAAATAAAAAAGAAATTAAAGTTGAAGAAGAATAAAAAATCGATAAGGTTGAAATTAAGGATGGCCTTGATTATCGATATGCGATATCGATATTTAGCATAAATATTTAAGGCGAATCCTGATACCCAAATCAATATTTTAACCTCGCAAAAAGTAGATTTAACATTGCAATAACTTAATTTTCTTTTAATTAAAATACATTATTCAATTGTTAATGGAAAATGGCGAAATTTTAACGTTGATTGCGATAGTTTTCGATTTTTAAAAATTTCGATATATTAAAGTTGACGATATTTTCGATGATATAGGATTTTATCTCGATGTAGGTTATTAAAACTATGAAAAAAAATTATATAAAAAATTTTAAAAATAATTTAGTTATCAGCAATTTCTAGTTAAGCAGTAAATGGTAGCAGTACTCACAAAAATAACAACAAAAATTTGAAATCCTGAAGTTGAGCCACTTTTTTATTATTAATTGTAAAAGTTTTTTTGCGACAATTAAACATGGCTTACAGCTATTGTGGGCTTGATTAGGAGGCCACTAAAATTAAAAAATTAAAGTATATGGTAAATGTAAGGAAATTTTATTAAATCACAAGTCCACTTAATTTAAAATTTAATATATTAAAGTTATTACGAATATAAATATACCCCACTAGCATCTAGAGTATTCAACTTTAGAGTTTTTAGAGTTTAGTTGATGAATTTGTTGTGAAGTTATTCCTACCAAGAACTGTTAGGACCACGGCTGTTGCATAAACAAACTGAGCCGCCGGCAGAAGAACACGTGCACCAACAACAACAACACCACCAACAACAACAACAATAGCAATAGCAAATCGAAGTGTCAGTCGCAGTCGATGCTCATCCTCCGGACTAGGCCTGGGCCTCCTTTTATGGCGCACATGTGTGCAGCAGACGACGACTATGTCGGATCCGATCGGATCAAGATCCGAGGGTTGTATGTGGGCGAGCGTGGGGATCAGGAGCATGGGAAGACAACGCCAAAACGCTAAAGCAAAGTGCATTGAAATGGGCCAAAAACAAAAAGAATGCAGTGCATTTTATAATAAGTGAACATTTTGGGCATTTTGTTTACACTTTAAGCTGTCCGGGCCACGGTTTTCCTTAGCCGTTTCTTTTGAATTTTGCATTTCGCCATTAACTGCACTCTCTGCTTAAGAATGCACTACCCCTCATCCCCAACCCCATCCCCTCTTTAAAAATGTTTAAACAAATAGCGAGAGAATAATGCTAAAATTGTTTACCATCAAGGATGTCCGGAGACAGGCGACGACTAATTGCAGTTCAGAGATCGCGCATACGCCACTTGGAACTGGGACTCATGGGCAATTTTCCATATTAATTACAAGTCAAATATCGGCGGCCTCTTTTAAAAGGATTGCCGTC
>JAEIII010039212.1:0-37159 GCA_018905755.1 Drosophila ohnishii | reverse complement strand
TACAAGGGCGAAAAGCGGCTTTTTAAGGGCGATTTTAGGCAAATATTTTTATGAGTGTATTTACAAGAGATAATTTAACAATTTATTTAATTAAAAACAAGCAAGCCAGACTAGACTTGTGTAATTTTCGAAATGTGCTTGCAATTTGTAAGGTTTCTCTGACAAAGTTGGTCCAAGGATTAATTTGTTATTTATTTTATTTATTTATATTAAATAAGTACACTTTCCTTACAGTTTAATAACCTTAAACATTGCAACTAGTCAGCCTTGTGACACTAGTTTTATAATTACTTAGGCGACTCTCTGTATTGTTTTAATTATTTCTGAACTATGGACACCTTTGTATTCAGTTTTTCATACAGAAAACAGGGGGTCGTTAGCCCAAAAAATGTTAACAAGCTAATAATACACTTGAAATTAATATTTTTTCGTGTGCATATGATCGGTTTTCGTAGTGCTTTTCGTACCCCATAATTTCACTCACTTAAAAAGCCATTGAGTCTTCACACATGCGAATTTATATTTTTTTTTCTGGATCCCTTTTTTTCACGGCATTTCAAAGATCAACGTTAAAACAAAAAACAGCGAGTGCAAAGTTTAATGGCCCGCATTTTGAGGAGGAACTTCAATTGAATAAGACCGGGCTTAAAATGGTGAAAACATTGGGCCGAAAAAAGGGGGCTGGGTCCGTTAAGGGGCCTCTAATTGGGGCCTTCGGGACGATAGCTGATTATGCCAGTATTCGGATGCAAATGGCTTTGGCAGGTTGTAAATATTAGCGGCAAGGGATGCCTCTGCTTATTAGCACTATCTCATATATATGTAGGAGCTTTATCGGCGCAGCTGCATCGCGTTTAGAGCCATTCTAGAGGGTCCAGAGGCCATTCGGCGAACTTCGTCTACACTAATTTTCTGCTCGTAAAAACAACTTTAATTGCGAAAAAAAAAACAAAAAGACAACCATATTTTTTTATTGTTCGTGCTGGAGAAATATTATTTTGTGCTCTGTTCCTGGATAGATTCCTGGCCATATAATTAAGCAGCCATTTGGGCCAAATATAATCCCGACTTGGGCAAAGTCCGCCGCGGAGTATTAAAAATAATGCCAACATATTAACTGGAAATATCGTAAATTATCCACACAAATGACCTGTCAAAGCTGCCAAGCTCCGGGAGCAGCCACAGCCACATTTTTCATAATAAACTTAAAACACAAAAAAAATGCAAACTACGCTCTCCATTTGAAACGAAATCGAAAACAAAATCAGACAGAATGTATGAACCCTCGAATATATACAAAAAAATACATTTTACAACTTTATTTTACGAGCGCAGCAAAGTTTTTGTTTTCTGGCGAATTTGCCGGCACGAAAGGTTCTGCTCAGACTAAGGGTCTTTGGACCTGGCCAAGATCGCTGCCTGTCTTAAGAGCCCGAAATTAGTGCTGGGCATTAATTTAATTAACTGAACTCGGACGGAGTTTATCGATTGCCGCTCGGTCATGGTCACCTACCAACAGTTGGAGCTTCTTCAGTTTTATGTCTTTCCAATTTTTATATTTCTAGATAAGGACTTTTTACCACTTTAGCTTCAGGATACACCAGGATTGTGGCAAAACCTTATGACTGGTAATTCATTTTGCAGCTGAGAAAAATGCCCTTGAACCTTGTTAATTTATATTGTATTTTTACAGCTTTCTGGGAACATAAATAACTTTTGAAAAGGTGAAAGGAACAACACTAATAAAATAATAAATAAATGTTAAAATATATTATTTGATAAAAGGAAAAAGGAAAGCCCCTAAATGAAAGAGAGAAAAACTATTACAAAATCAGTATTAAGCAGGAGAAATATATGATTTTACTAAGTTATAATCTTCATAAAAAATACTCTTGTAATACCAAATATTGAGCTTAAACCAGTGAATAATAATTCTATTTAAAGTCTGCTCAAATCGTAACTCTTTCTCTTTAGAATTTACTTACTCCTGCGATACTATATAACTAGAATAACCAGAATTTCGAACTAGATGTTCGAAATGCATCGAATTAAAGCGCCCTTAGCCTTAACATGATTTTGAAATTACCTTCGATAAGTGAAAAACCAAGAGGAATGCGATGCCTGTACTGGAGCAATAGATTGTTCTACACGATGGGGCACTTAGCCTTTATCGGTGGGATATGATACCCATCAAAATTAATGACAAAATGATAGCCTTGATGGGTCAGGAGACCGGAGGAGAGGTGCCAAGTGGGTAACCTCGCGTCTGGAGGTGTATCGAAGCCGGCATGACTAATTCCGGAGTCAGGACTCGGACAGCGCCAGTGTGGGCAGCCCAGGCAGAGCTAATGAGCCGAGCCGTTCAACTTGTTTTCTTTGGGGGAGTTGCGAGAGAGTCTCGAGCGGGGGGAGGACCAGAGGAAATTGCAACAAAGTTGTCCGCTGCTAGAGCGCGAAAAAAAATAAAAACCCGATCTGGGTTCCTGTTTAAACAGCCAGACGGGTTGGGCGATAGAGATTACGAGTAAGTTTACACGTTTTCAGACATCGGGGCCACAACCTAACACATCCACTGTGGCTACTGGAGGTAGGATCTGCAGGAGCGGAGCAGCTGTATCAATGCCGGAGTGATTGACGAACTGCCTGCCGCAGTTGACAGACGCTGGTCGTATTGTCTGCACTTATGCTAAACGATCACCGTAATGTGCGATCCATGTCTGGCTGCCATTACCGGTGCATAATATGCATAAAGCAGTCACCGGCGAGTGGAAAATGCAACTGTGAAAAGGTTTCATGCCTGCTTAGCACCTTGATGGATGGTCATGTTGGATTGGCCCGACAGGTTGGCTTGTAATTGTCCCGGACTCTTGGATTATGATGCATTTGTATGCCGTCTCGTGTGCCTAAATGCAATTAGGGGAACGTGGTCAGCCGAGCGTTGTCTATATCCTCCACAGCACCTGATTCGCTGGACTCCCCCCTAGACATGATTTTAGCCACTAATGAGTCTGGTATGGGCCCTAAAATATGCCACTTCTAAGTTCTTGGGAATAATGCCACTAAATGCCTATCAGACGGAATCAACAAATTGTCTTATGGCAAACTCAATAAAAGAAATTATTCACAAGGAATAGTTTTCCATGCTATTTGCATGCAAATGTGCTGTAAAAAATCAATTGCATGTCAGCAGGGGTTGTAATCATTCTATTAAAAAAATTGTAGATGTTTGATGCATTTTTTATTTAAGCAAAACGAGTTATTGAAATGATGAGTTTTTTTTATAGAATTTATTTAAAATGTTTAATTACATTTTAATGATAATTTCCCTTTTAAAAAGTTTAAGTAAGACTTTGAGGAAGGAAGATAAATAAGCTTGAGTTTTTTAGTGTTCTATCTCTTTTATTAATCAATACTTTAAGGATGGCATAATAATTAAGCTTGAGTTTTCTAGTGTTGTAACTCTTTTATTTACTTTAAGAAAAATATAGTATAACCTTTTTAAAATTTTTAAATAAATCTTAAACATGGCTAAACTCATAAAGAACACATGTAATTAGTTTACACTCCAATTGTTATTTTCCCACACATAAATTAAGCTTAAATGCTTCAAGATCGAGCGATCAAATTGCGTTGGAAATGGTAGGCGGCGCTTTTGCCTTCAGGTGTCAACTGTTGACAGCTTGGTGGATCTATGTTAATTGATTATTTCATGCGCCGTCACCGATGCCACTTTGCCGCTCCTTGCGAGCAGCTTGTGACATGTGCCCCGGCTTGTGGATACCTTCACTTGGCCAGCCTTTTCCCCTGTTTCCTGTTATGCGGTACTGAGTGCTGGGCTCTGAGGTATATTGATTCGTTTTCAAAACACGTATTCAGTAATTTGTGAAATAAAAACGGTCTTCAGGAGCAATCAACATGGTCAGAACATGTGTTTTTTTAATGAACACAAGTTTTAATTTTGGCAAAAACTATACTTAAGATATGTTAACATTTAACTAAATGGCTTTCAGTCTCTTTAAAATTTATGTCTTCAATGTTTTCCTAATTTAAGGCTATTTTAAGTTATGTTGTTACTTTTTGACAGTCTGCTTAGCCACAAGACAAAGTATAGGATATGTCTTGCAGACTAAATAGTATATTCATTGGAGTTTAATTTTAATTTAGTTTCAGACTACTTGAGTTGAATCTATTTAAATAATAGTTTTGCTTGATTTCCTACAAAATCCACAAAAGAAATGATTTATATGCAAGAACCGTGTGCAACGATCCGAAGGCATTGGATTATACAAAGTATCCTAGGGCTCCTCTTAAATGAGGATATATAAAAGCATATTAATCTAAGCAGTGGGTATTTCCGTGTCGAATCAGCATGCAGTGCTATTCCCGCCGGCTTCTTTTGTTATTTACTAGTCTGGTCTTCGGGAACAGCACAACACAACTTGATTAGGCCTTCTGTCGGAGGCGTCTCTCTTCTCCGTTCCCTCCTGCCTGCTGCCTGTTACCTCCTCGCCTGTCCCTGCCCCAGTTGCTCATGGTACGTGCCGAGACGGCGCGTCGTTGGTGGATCTGTCCTCGTTGCTCCCAGCGTCGGCACATGCGGCCTATAATTAGGTGGCAATCATTTAGAGGCGCGAGACGCACGGCCACTCCTTGCCAGAGACTCCTCTATGCGGACGGGGCCAGGATGAAAAAAACAATTGCGAAAAAAAAAGGGGGGCAATTTTCTTTGGGCTTTTCATTTTCAATTTTCCCTCTGCACTTTGCTAAATGAGCCATAAATATTACTAGATATTTGCCAAGATCGCAGATAAAGCGAGTTACACGATCCATCATACAATCTTCTGGGCGAGGAAATGCCACCGCGACCAAGACATGTGGCAGAAACAACAAAGAACACGAAAATAATTGTACTAAATGCCCCGTCACTAGATCACACATAGGCCATTTGACGAATGTAACGAAGGGCTATAAAATGTATTTTAATAAAAATTTAATCTCTTTATTTAATTGCAATACTATGCAAATGATCACTGATCTTCCAACAAAACGAAATCCATGTAATTTTAAATGCCGCTTAAATTGAAAATTAAATCGTATTAAATATTTATAAGTTAAGCAGGCTCATTAAATCCAATTAAAAATATTCTTGCAGTGTCATATCTGATATATTTGATGGATTTGTAATGGCTTTGAATTAAAATAATAATAAACTTGGCAAGGTGGGTTGAGGGATATTTCACCCTCGCTTGGAAACTGAATTGTTAATTGATTGAAATACTTGGAAGATATAGATCAAAGAATTTGAATATGATAATTTGGTTATACTAACATCACCTATAAATAAAAATGATTGCAAACATATAAGCTTATATTGTACATTTTAATTGCTTCACTTTAATGAATGAATGTCTGTGATTTTACCCAAATATTTTAGGAATAAACATTTTCTGAGAACAAAATTACATTATAAAATTTTTATTACTAAATTTATATGTAAAAGCATATCTGGCACTCACCCAAGGGCACATTGGCGCCATTCTTGCGATTGACGGAAACTGAGATCGGCAAAATGGCGGCGCCGGAAGTGGACGATGGCGAGGGCGAGGATGAGTCGCATGAGCCCTCCAGCGACTGAGCAGGCGTGGGAACCGTACTCATGTGATGCTCGGCGCTGGTAATCACCGAGGTGCCGTTGCTGCCGGCCCTACCGCCGCCTCCGCCTCCTCCTCCTCCTCCCCCTGATCCCGGTCCTGATCCTGAGCTGGCTCCTCCGCCGGCAGCCCCATTACTGCTACTGCTGCTTGAAGTGGCCGCTGCGCTGGCACTGCTTGAACTGGCCGCCGCTCCTCCGCCAGAACTGCTGGTGGCCGGACCCACACTGCCGCCATGCTCGCTGTGCGGTGGAGATCGCAGCGCCGTCTGCTGGTGCGACGGCTGCTGCTGCTGATGCTGCTGGTGATGCTGCTGCTGGAGGTGGTGGTGCGAGTGTGCGTGCGAGTGTGGGTGGCTCTGGTGCTGGAGATGCTGCTGCTGGGCCACCGAGGCGGCAGCGGCAGCGGCCATGTGCACATGGTGGGCGTGGGCGTGACCATGCAGGCTGGAGGCCGCAGCGGATCCGGTCAGATGCGATTGAGGAGCTGCCGGAGGAGCGCCCGCCGCTGCTGCTGCTGCTGCCGCTGCCGCCGCCTGCTGGTGATGGAGCGAAACATGGCCGTGGTGCGAGTGGTGTCCGTGAGCATGGTGTGCGGCATGTACGTGGTGGGCATGGGGGTGGACATGGGCGGGAGCAGCAGCGGCGGCGGCGGCAACATGGTGATGATGTCCTAGCAGGGTTGTGGTGGCAGTTGCTGCCGGCGGCACCTCATGCATGTGGAGCGCTCTTTGCTCGTCCTGTGCCTGGGCTCGCCTCAATGCTGTCTGCAGGGCCATCACACGCTGGCGGTCCGCTGTGAGGCGGCACTTCTCGCAGGTGCAGTAGCGGTATTTGCAGTACCGCTTGTGACCCTTCAGCGTGATCTTTAGGCCGTGGTTGCGACAGCGGGCACAGTTGGGCGGCGTCCTGGGCGAGATGGAGCTACCGCTGGAGCTGGAGGCACCGCCGCACACGTCATTCTTTGAGTCGATCATGTCCGAGTCGGACATGGTGTCACTGTTCCAGTTCTCCTCCGAAACCATGTCTGCAGATTCTGGTGTCCTTTTCAGAGGATAGTTAGCGATAGGATAGTATTGCGCTTCCTTTAGGCCAACTTCTAATGCATTTTCTGCAATGCAATCGAGATATTCTGGTATTTCCAATATGTTTCTTATTTGAGAACTTGAGCAAGTTAAATCTTAGTTAAGCCTTGATTTTGATTATTAGAATCGGAGTTTATTTATGCTTGTCTATAGATAATTGAGGATTATTTTAGTTTCACTTTTCATTATCAGATCTTAGCACCTGAAAAGATAAGATTAAGAAGAAGTTTGTTTTTAATTACTTCTCTTAGCTTTCACTCTAAAATCAAATAATAATTTGGCTTTTTTTGGTAAACAAATTTCCTGCAATTTATATATTTGTTCCAACAAAATGCTGATGTAATTTCCACATATAACTTAAACTGCGAGCGCAAAATATTTATTATCGTTCGGGTAGATTTGCATTTCCTTATTTTTTTGCATGCTCGGCTGACGGTAGCCAACAAATAACATTTGTATTTATAACGCCAGCAAATATCTGGCATATTTTTGCAAGCATCTCACTCCGAAAAAAAGTGATTGTGCAAAAGTGTAGGCAGGCGGGGAACTTCGCCTCCATTGGCCGTGGATCATTGCATGTTAAAGGGCAATTCGAATTTCGTAAATTATTTAGATTCGATCGGCCACGCCTTCTTTATATAAGAGCACTGATTCCAGATTGGCTTTGGCATATTAGTTACAACCCGAAGGCGGAGCCGGACATGTAGATACAATGTATCGATCGGATCTGTCACGGTAACATACTAAATGCACATAGTACTGTCATCGAAATGGTTCCAGCGGATGCGCAAAAATCTAAATGGGGGAAAGGGGTTCATAGCAGTTGACCTTTCTGAACTCTCGGCAGTCCATAAATTTGCCAAGGCCTTTAGCGTTTGAGAATTGTGAGGAGAATTCACGAGAAGGTGGAACGCATTTAAAAGATTCGTAAAATAATAGTTTAAAAATGTATACTTGGTTATGAATTATATTCAAAGCAAGAATTCATTTACATTTTTCACTTGCCTTTAATTTCTAAACTTTTCTATTCAAGAAATTATCAAAATTCAACACAATTATTTAAAAAAATAGTATATAAAAAAACAGACAGACAATCGATAAATACATTGTAATCTTTTAATATTTAAGTTAAATAGAGTATAAGAACACAAATATTTAATGAAAAGAAAACCAATATTTAATATCAATGTTAGCAAAATATCTATTTACACCCCCGTTGCTAATTTAACTTTAAATTATTATAAAACGTCCTACCAAGATATTTTTTTTAAATTACCTTTTTAGCATACAAGTTGAACGGATATTTTCGTATTTTAAATATTTGTAATAGCCTTTAGAAATGTGATTTAGTTGTATTTGCAAATATCCACTATTTAAAGTTAACTTTTTTTTTTTTATTATTTAAGGGTTTTTACTAGCTGCTGATTAGAAATATGGCGCAGTTGCCGTATTAACTTTCAGAAATATATGAGAATAAATCTTCGGATTCGGATTAGCTGCGAAGATTTTCACACACCCGCACTTGTATTCCACAATTCCAACGATATACAGTTACTCTGGGCTGTATCTATTCAGATATCGATCAAGTATCGTCACACAATAAACAAAAAAAATCACAATTGCAGCTCTTTTAACACGATCGCGCTTTGTGGCTTTCGAAAAGCCGCCGGTGAAACGAGCTAAAGTAACCGATTTAGCAGAGTCTGAAGACGAGCGAGTAATCAATATTTATAGGTCGTTCTGATGCTGAATTTGTATCTGTAGCTGGATCTGGATCTGGTATCCGTAGAATGGAACTATTCGCGAGTCGCGAGCCGAGCTTTCTGCCGCTTTAGCTGCTTTGGCTGCTGCTGTCCGATCTGAAATCTTTGGCATGCACAAGGCAACTCACATTGGGCCGCAAGACGCGGATGCAAAGAACTCAAAAACGCCGAGTCGCTCGGCTGGGTGTGTGTGCGTGCGCGAGAGCGCCTGTATGGGTGCCAGCCCCGGCTGCTGCTGTGTGTGTGCGTTGTAAGTGTGTGCGTGCAAGCAGGCACCGCCAACGAAACGGAACCGAAAATCGCATCGAGAGAGCCAGAGCAAAGCCATCCAAGCACAGCACAGTGGATCGAAAGTCCACAAAATGTGAATCCTTACTAGAATCCTTACTATCCTTTTCTATTACGTAAAATATTTTATTAAATTTCAATAGTAATAAATAAAGGAGTATTTGCAGGAAATCCTACTAAAATGCATGGATTTGATTAAGCTTTGTAAAGTTGGTATAACCTAAACTAAATTGAAATTCTTAATATAATAAAAAAGTTTACTGAATGATTGTAATATTGTAAATCTTTAAATAACTAAAATGTAGTGAAATTTGTTTGACATTAAAAAGATCATATATACATATTAAGGTCCCTTCTAAAATAATAATCCCCCAAAAAGTATGCAATGGTTCCTACAGTCGGTTAAAATGGTATATGATGAAATCAAACTCTATACTTGTATTGTTCCTAGACTCTGAGTATTTAATTTCAAGTGTATTAAAGTTTTTTTATACCGTAAAGTTTTTTAAACAGTTTTTTAAATTATTAACTTGTACTTTGCACTTTATGGTCATCGATACTCAATAATTTCAGGGTTATGAAAGATGGAAATCACGTAAGCGTTTTAACATTTTTTCAAACTCTGAAGCCCAATTCTGCATTTGATTAAACCTGATTTAAAAAAATTAAAAAAATATTAAGAAAAACCCCTTAATATACTATTTGCATATTTCTTTAAAAAAAAAAAGAGATATTTTTCCAATAACGACTGGATAAAGCCCTTTGGTTTAGGGACCACTGTGCGACGTCGACGTTGCGTGCATTTGGAGAAATGTGGGGGCTGCACACACACACACACACACACTCCTGCTCGCACACACTCACTCGCGGAAATGCGCAAATACAAACAGACGGCGGCCCTTGTACATAGACAGCCTCACACACATTGGCTGGCTGAGTCGCTTTGTTGTTATTGTTGCTCTTGTTGCTCTTGTTGCTGTTGCCGCTTTCGCTGCAGTGCCTGTGGCCGGTTGCATTCTCTTTGCAACTTGTTTGAGTTGCAGTTGGACCGAGTTGCATTGCGTTCGGCTTAGTTTTGCTTTCCTCCACTTTGTTTAATTCCTATTTTCAGCACGTTCTCTTTGTGCTGCGAATTTTATTGCATTTGTTTTGGTTATTTCTTCGTTTGAAAGGGCGTTCAAGTAGTGGGGTGGGCATTATAGGCGATAGCATTGTGACTTTTTCGACTTGTGCAACAGAGCCAAGAGGGGTTTTATATACATTTTTTGTTATATGGGTCGATCACTATGTAAATATTTGAGACTTGGATAAAGTAGGAACCACAAAAGTGTGAATTTCTTAGTTCTCATAACGTTCTCTAATTCCTGCTTTACTTTATCAATTAATAATAAATATGTATTTTAAGTGTTTCATGGGGCGTATGAGTAATATGTCAAAGTACATGAATTTATTTCTTTTGACTTGGAGAATAAATCTTTTTTGGTTTAAAGACAAGCTTATCTTCGCACAAATATCTAAGTATGTGTAATCTGATAAGTCGAGTCTTTATTTATATGGATTAAATCAACATTAAATCAGATCTAGTTGCGAGTTATCAGAAATTAGCATAAAACAAAAAATTGATTAATCAATCCACAACAAACGTGTTACAAGCTATTATAATAAATATAGATTTATATGTTATATGGCTTGTATAACATATAAATCTATATTTATATTATATTAATCGATCATAATTATAATAGTTGACTGTGATATGGAATTAGAGGCTATTAAAGGAGCAAATTCCAAGCCCTGGTGCACTTGCACAAGACCAATAACTACTGTCATTTAAATAAAATACGAGTAACTTATGGAAAATCACAAATTAAAAAAGATATCACAACTATATACTATAAAGAATAAACTTTTTATCTAACTAGGTTGAACAAATACCAGTAAATGGGTATTATTGTTTTAAGCTGCGTTATCTATAAGCGCTCTGAATATAAAACTACTTACAATGACTAAATGTTAATATCTGAAATATCTTTTAAAAACCTTTAAAAAACATACAATATCTTTAAGAAGGGGGTATATATTACAGATATATTCAACTAAAAATTAATCAAATTTATTCTTTGTTTAATGGGAGGATGACTTAAAGAACTTACACAGGCAAGGCAGCTTGCGACCCATTTTTACCTATAAAATAAGCACTAACGATGCTTGACGACTGATTAGAACGGACCTGTACTCTAAATTAAAGATAGAGAGAAAAAGTGACAACAGGGAGCCACTAACCGATGATTAAGTATGTAGTTTTGCTGATTAACTGAACGATATGAAGTGTTAGTTTGCCTCATTCTTGATCGGCGGTAATTACTTAATTTGGGTGTCTAAAGAGTTAATTTAGCATTTTAGCCAGGAGAGGTAATTGAGCATGAATGATATGTGGTGTTGATAACGGGTCTCGCAGTTCGCAATTCGTGCTGCTACCATATGCCCGCCCCCTTTCTTCCATCGCCCCCCACCCCCCGTTGGCCACGGGAAAATGTTGTTCCTCCGGCCGTTGTATTTAAAAAAAAAAACTGCACACGATCGCTTATCTTGCATGTCGCGACTAATTTGTATTTGAGGAGAGACTCCGAGAGAGAATCGCCCCAAAGAGCCATATATGAAGAGAAAGACAGAGGGCCTATCAGTGGAATGGCATTCCTAGATTTGCTAATTATGCGATGCATGCACAAGCAAAAAATATAAATAAAAGTCATTAAATATATATATATTCATAATAAATACAACGGACGAAGAGAAATAATCGTTCTGCCTTGGAGAATATGTATTTGTTTCCTTATAAATCTAATAAAGTAAATAAATTACCTTAGAAATTTTTGCCTGTGTATGTGGCAAGGAAACCAGAAAATGTATCAAGGAAAGCAGCTTTTTTTCTCAACGAGCTAAGTCGTGAAACGTCTTCAAAGTTAAATGGGATTACTCGCTCCCTTGGGGGCATGTCTGCTTAATTAATTAATTTGTCTAAACCGGAAGGGATCACGATAAGAACCCACTTCAGGTTATTAATGGGCCAAGGGTAACTCCGCATATTAAATACCCAAAGCACGGTCATGTCATTAAAATAATAATTGCAAAAAGTAAGTGAAGACCATAAAAATTGATTGCGAAAGATGAGAAATATATAATCGTGATCGATCGATTTATCTTAGTCGGCGCTAAAACCGGCTTGGGCAGAACTCTCAATGGAATATGGTGTCTTAGCCTCGGCTGTGTTGCTTTAAATAACTTGATTTTCCATTTCTATTTGCATTTCCCCCGTAACTTTGGTCCAAATGGACTTATAAGCCTTCCTCCAGGCACCGATCACCGATCACCGCCTCCGCGATCCACTAGTGGTGTCTTGGGACGCCGGCCCGGGACTCTGGTAATAGAACACGACTGCTGTTGCTGGATTCCTGTTCGATTTGGTAGTCAGACAATGGCCCGAACCCCTCTGGTTGTCCCCATCCTCGGTCTATAAAAGTCGCTCACTCGCTCGGCAGTTGTAGATGGCAATCGCGGAGCGTACCTGCCGCTATCGCCATTAAGCCGTGTACACACGAGCATTTATGTCAGGCAATTACAAGGCAGTTTGCAACGCCCCCGAAAGCGGGACATTGGGGTGTTCCAAGCGGCGGCAGAGCAGGGCAGTCATAACTCATTGTTCACTTACCGGGGGACAGACAGACAGCCAGGCAGTCGGTGGCAAAAGTATCTGCATCTAAGTACATATCTCTGGACGTATCTCTGCATCTGTATCTTTTTCTGCAACTGCAATCTGCTGGCGCAATGTTCTATACTCCTCGGGTTATGCAAGCGCGCGCCGCGAGAGGGACCGAGAGCGATAAGTTCGGATCGAGAGTGAGAGTGAGCGGCGAGATAGAGAGAAAGAGAGTGGAGCCGGTAAAAATATTATTTGTTATCTGGAACCACAAACAAATTAGCTTGGGTCTGGTCTCCCCTTGAGGTCCGCGCACATACTAAAGATATTTTCAGACTTTACACAGCCACAAAAAAAAAGGCCCAGAAACAGAAGTTCGGAATTCGCAACTAGCAGCATGCAGTTTGCAGTTCACAGTTTGCAGTTCGCAACACTTCGCATTTGATTCGATGTCGCTCCAGTTCTGTTTGGGTTAAGATTGCGGTTTCGAGCACCTACCGCGGGAACGCGCACGAGCGCAAAGGACGATCGATGCCAGCAAACTGGTTGCGGAGCCGCCAAAGCTCTGAGCACGACACCGGCCACACTGAGGCAGGCACCCGGACCAGTACCAGTCCGACTAGTGACTAGCGAACCGCCGGCAGAGGCTCGGACTCGCGGACACGCGGACAGATGAACGAGCAGCCGGACGTACGGATAGCAAGGGGTCCGCGGAGCATGTGGTGCTGGCACAGAGACGGGCCCGCCGACTGTCGCCTCGTCGCGATGCCTTCGGTATTTGCACACTCCGGTGCAGCGCGAAAAAAAAAAACGATTGCGGGAGTAGTCGATGGCCACGATTAACGAATGCTCTATAAATAATTCAAGTTTAAAGGTAATTTAATTTAAAACGGTTAGACTGCAGGGAAAATATAACTTTATATTTAAAATTTCATTTGTGGACTTAAAAGTGTGTTATTTAGAGAAGTTTACAATTGAAACTTATAATTTTTAAACCAAAAACTAATATATTATTGAATTTCTAGAATATAGGAGTTAATACCTCAGTTATGGTTGAGAAAATAATGCTAAGAAAGTCTAGAAATAATTTATTTTTCAGTTTGAAGCAGAAGAATATTGTTAAATAAATTTGAAATACAATAAAAATCTCCTTAATAGAAATGAAAATATTACCTATAAAAATATTTATTTATCCAAGTCCTTAATTAAAACCAATAAGCTCGTCCAAACATTGGGAACACAAACGAAAGCATCTTGGGAAGAAAGAGAGCAAGCGCTTGAGAGCAGCGAGTCTTGGAGAGTGGAAAGTGCATTTGCCCCATTATTTGAACAGAGCGCAAATACAATGTTGGCCCCAAAGCTCTCTTAGGTACACTCTCTTCGGCTCTGTGCGAGCAAGCTCCATGTGTTTTTTGCAAGAGTCGTGCCAAGCAACTTTGTTGCCGTACATTGACGTCTCCACCGATCGTTAATCCGCACTCTCGCTCTGGATTTGGCTCTCCTGCCAACGTTCTCTTTAACTCTGGGGGGATCGCAGGAAGAGGAGTTGCTGTATATGGCGAGATCGGGGTTCGGGTTCGGTCTAGCCGAAGGCCCTTGATATAGGTCGAACCACTCAGCTGGGCTCTGGGTGCGCCGGAATATTTATGCCACCTTCTTGGGACGCAGCGAGATCCTCAATCTCTGTGTGTCACACGCACATTTATCACACTTAAAGGTTTCCTTTCATCGTCGGCCGTTATAGTGGTCATCAGGATCGATTCTTCAGTCGGCAGAAGATAATTGCGCCCAAGCTTGCGGTCCATTAAAAGTTATTCCCTGCCCGAGGGAATGCACGCAGCTTCCAAAAACAGACTCCCGATTCGCCTGGTAATGGATGGCTTAAAGACCTTGTCGCAAGGAGATTCCCCCCCTGATAACCAATTTGGGTGGAAATAATGGGTCAGCAGTCAGGAGTTATTACAGATATTTACATATATAATTTAAGATTAAAGTCCTTGGAATTGTTATTACAGCTATATATTTTATAAACATTTTAAATTAAAATAATTCGACTGTTTTTTTAATAGATTACAAATTGTATGTTTGTAATAACTTTTAATTATTCTTAAACAAAGCCTTAATAAATATATATAAATTAGTTAAGATGAATAACTAATTACCTACAAGTAGCATAGCAAACGGTATTTGTTAGATACTGGTCAAGATACATTTTAAGCATACCTTGTGCATATTCATAACGTGGCGGCTCACACGCACACCCATCTTGGCCAGCATTGGAGCAGAGTGTCGAAAGAGCGTGGGGCTGTGGGCATCTCCAGTTGCATACTCGTAAATCAATTAGCAAAGAGCGGCGAGAGAAGAGTATCTCGCGGATACGCAATACAACCCAAAACTCGTTTGACTTCGCCTCACGGATGAGTTCGCTCTCAAAAAACGCCAACAAACCTTTGCCTGAGACAGAGACAAAAATGCAAATGGAAATTTGCAAAAAGAAACCGGCAAATATTTAAATATGATTTGCTCTCTCTCTCGGTCAGCATCCGCAAGATACAGCCAGCCACTCTTCGGCGGGATGCACAGATGCGACTCCCGCACTGATCATCAGCCTTTTCCTCGAGTGGTTTATTTTTAACGATTCCACCGCAAGCGGTGGCGGTGGCGGTGGCAATTGCAAACATTTATACAAATTGACGTGTAGCTGTCGCAGTTGTCACTTCGCCAGCCGCACCAAAGATACGCGATGCAGAATTCCCTGGATGACCCGGCGAATGTAATTCAAGTTGCTAACCGCAACCGACTGTCTCCGCAGATATGGCTCCACGTCTCTTGTGCCCCACCGCTGTCCCACATCCACCCTGCCGTTTCCCATTCCCCCCTCTGACAACAGCTCGTGTTCGTGTTTTATAATTGTTATGGCCATTTCTACAAGTTGTTGTACATTGTTGGCGCTTCGAGGGCTTGTGGCCGGGTTTGCACAGCAAAAATAAATGCATTTAGAATGTGCAATATAATTAAATTAATTATATATAATTTACAACACATTTTATAGTTTTAAAGAATCATGAGGCATATGATTTTGATGTATGAAATAAATTATCTTGTTATTTTAAGATACAATTTTATATTTCAGCTTTCTTATCTTAAATTTAATTTTAAATTTAGTTATCATATTATTTCTTTCTGTGCTCTTTTAGTGGGTAGCTGGACGAGTTGCTTAGGCATGCGAATCGCACACATGACTGGCGCCCAGATCGCAAATGTATATCACCGCCGTCTGTTTGTGTTTCCCCTGAAAGTCAGTTTCGGAACGGCTCAAGCGCATATGTAGTATCCACACAAAGAATACACCATTTCCATGAAATGGTTGCTACACATGTGCATATATTTTTAGTAGAATAAATTTGTTAAAATAGAAAAGAAGCGTTAATTAACAATTAAAATTATTATACACTCTTTAAGTATTCATGTAATTCTGGTATTACAACCCCCATTAAATGTAACAAGCTACGAAAATGACTCTTAATGAGATTCCAATCATTCCCAAGGATCCACATTTAATTACAATAATTTATTAAATTGTCGAGTTGCATAATATATAATTAAATAAATCTGATAAATATGGTGAATATGAAACGAAACCTGCACTTTAATCATTAGGCTTCCTTAGTCCCTCGGAGCCTTCTTCGATGGCCGTTTTGATCATTCCTCCATTGCGTCTCGGCCCTTTTCATTTAAAGCCATCCTCCCCTTGACCCTTGCCGATGGGAAATTTGAGATGTTTTCGAAGCCGAACAAATTGGTAGCATAATGACAAATGGAGTGCCAAAAAACGTGTTTTATGTTCATAACCAAGATACGCATAAAGGTATTTAAGGCAACGAAGACACAAGAATCCGACGGGCAGCGGCAACGAGGAGCACAGCAAGATGACTCTCCTCTCAAGCGAAGCCAATCTGCATATAAAACGTAACCGAAAGGACAAACCTTTTAGCCGACCAGCGGGAGGAATCTGTGCGGGGAGCAGGAGCAGGAGCAGGAGCAGGAGCAGGAGCAAGGCATCCTCCAGGATGGGCAAAGTGTGAAACGAGGTGGGGGGACTTCAAACAGAGAGTAATTTACGCTTGCATGCAAATTGAAAAACAGTCGAGAGCAGGCACTGGGACTGGAGTACGAGTTCCTCCGGTGCCCCCCCAGTACAGAGTTTGGACTGATTGACCACAGAGGAGACGGGGACGGGGTGATGCATTTTAAAACAAATTGGCACAGTTTGTGAGAGGTGGCGAATGGAGTTGTGTTGCGTTGTGCCGAGGCGTGTTTGTCACTCAATTAGATGCAACTCATTTAGCCTCTCTCGCATTTGCCCGCCATTTGTGTGCACAAAATGTTAATCAAAGCCTGATGGGATTTTTTAGGCCAACTAATGATGCCATGCTGGCATGATGATGCCAACAGGCGGTGGGGGGTTTAGGTTGCGGCTGGTTCTGTGGGTGGCACAGACATATTGATGACAGTCACTCAATTAATATGCAAAATTTATGCATGGGAAAGTTCAAAACAAACAAACCAACCATAACCCCAGCCACACAGAGTTATAAAACATACATGTCGTTGGCGTGAAAAGAACAAAAAATAAAAATAAAAACGAGGGGGGAAAAGCATGCCCAATAAAAAATCAATACAAATTAGCAGCAAACACACTTTATTTTGTTTTTGTCCATGGAATTGAGTTGTTGCCAGTGTTGCGTTTGTGCCCCATAATCCGATGTAAGTCCCTCAAAGAGGGTTCTCCATTGCGTTGGCCAGCTTACATGCGTGTCATTTGTGACACCTATTAAGCTATCAGGTGTTTTGTAGAGCTTCGGGGGAGGATGGAATATTAGATGCTTTCCATTAAGAATTATGAGGAATTATCTTTATAACACTTGTAAGAAATAAAGGTACAACACATGTTAGAAAAGATACTTTGAGTAATGTTACTTCAAGTACAACTAATATACTTCTTGAGTTTAAACATAAAGCAGTGTGGATCAAAGCTCTGACTTTTTATAATTTTAAATGCAATATGTTGGTTTTTTTGCCAAAGAAATATTGCAAATCTTTGTTTAGATCCTTCTTCTCATACAGTAGATATTAGATTATATTTAAATCTTCATATATATTTTCTTGATCAGCGTGAAAAATTGTTTTGTTAATTTTTTTTTAACTTTTTAAAGGGTTATATTATAAAAATTTATAATATAATTGTTCCAATATTATGGTTTTCTAAGATAGTAAATTATGTATTCAAATTTTTAAACTAATACAAACTAACACTGAACCCAAATTAATGCAAATATGGCTTGTGTATGATAGATTTCATATTCGGACTCTAATCCAATTTTAACATGTAAGGGTATACAATCTTTGGCTTTCCGAAGTTAGCTTCCTCTCTTGTCTTAAATAATATCTATAATTTAGCTACTGTTTTCTACTTTTTTTTACATATATCAATTAAACAAATTATTAAAAGTAATTACGTATTAAATGTTAATTATTTTACCAATCTCTGATACCTCGAAATTCGCAAAGATTTAAACAAAATTAAGTAATCCTAGTAGCCAGCATTCGAATGAAAAAGTTCATTTAAATAAAGTTGTAAAGCTGTGACCACGAGGCAGAACACATGTGTTGCACATTGCAATTAAATCGCTGGCCGGCCTGCGACGAGGTCCTGCGCTGTCCTGTCCTGCACCTGGCATGAAGGGTTGCGTGCTGCATTTGATGGCTGGTCTGATGGAAAAGTTGTAGCGACCAAATTATTTGGCAGCATACAAGGCCAGGCCAGGAGGAGGTCCTGGGTGCGAAAGTTTGCAGCTCTGAGAGGGGGCTGATGATGATGGGTACGATCTCAGCGCAACAATACCATAGTTTGCATCTCGGAGATACCCGAGATGAAGTTATGCTGCTCCTTTGGCCCCGTCGTGTTTTCCTGTTATTCTAGCTTCTGGCTTGCCGCAATCAACTGCACTGCATGTTGCGGTTCCTCAAACAACTCGCAACGCCCGTGTGTGTAAGTGTGGGTGTGTATCTAATCACATTAGCACGTGCGCATATCCTTTTAAAGGAGCTGGAGCTGCCTGGGGCGCAGTCCATCTGACTCCCCAGGCTGCCATTCAAAGCCGGGACTGTGCAAACTAAAAACATTTTGGCCGCTTTGTTTTTGGCTCATTTCGTTTTGTCGATTTTGATTATTTGTCTGTGGCTGCCCGCACACATAGCACAGACTTTTGTTTTTGCCAGTCCACCCCCTGCCCCAGTCCCCCAACTATTTGTATCTCAAAGTTGGCCCACACACGTATTCCACATGCGAATGCCAGCTATTTTCTTTGTGCACTTCAAAGTTTTCCACAAAGGCGAAATAATTTTGCCCCCTTTCCATCTTGGTTTTGAATTTAAAACCGGAATGATCCGATATTCTTATGCGAGCAAAGGAATTTCACCCACATAGGAAGATCTCCAACCCGTAACTGGTCAGTAAAATCATTAAAACTCAATAGATATTTCTTTAAATGCAAGCAAATATTGTATTTATTTTTAGACATGCGCTTGAACAAGCAAAGAACCATGAAAAGTTCTCAACAAAGTACTCTTTAAATTTTGGTTTTGCGGCTTTAAATCTCAAGGGTTAGTAAAGCAAGCTACTTTTGTATACATATGTAATCTGTATATTTCGGCCCGTAGGCAACATTGTATTTTGTAGAAGTATTTTGTAGCAGGTACAACCATTTACTCTGCCTTCACTGGCACATAGGTCAGGATAATGGTCGAGTGCGGGGCCACCTTGAGCTCCTTGAGATTCACCTTGGACGAGTGGGCCACCTTAACGGAGTCCTCGTGGTTGTTGTAGTGCTCGCTAAAGTACGAGATGGTCATCTTGTCGGGCAGATCAGCCGGGCCAGTGAAGTTGCTCGACTGCGGCACCTCGGTGGGATTGAAGATGACAAAGTAGCCAGGGTTTCCAGACTTGATTCTGAGAAAGAACAAAGAATTCAATTAGATTACAGATCACAAATACATTTTATAAAATGCAAATAAATAAAAGCAAAAAGTTAGTAAACTATTGTTATTAGTTTGTTAATATTTTACCTCTGCCTTCAAAGGGCAAGCATGAAGAAATGGACAAAAGTTAGTACCATTTAAAATTAGATGATCAAAAGTACAAATTACCTCGAGAAGGCCACCAGAGGCTCGGCATTGAAGAGGGTCAGCTCGCCGTGCATGTAAGATGCCGACTTGCGCAGCATCTCAATTTGCCTGTAGGTCTCCTCGGTCACATTTGTGTACTCGACGGCATCCACAGGAACTACGGGCACACCGGGCAGCAGGGAGAGGAACATGGCCAGGGCAGAGGGATCCTGTGGAGTGTCCACAAAGACGTCTGCAAAGTTCCACTGCAACCAGCTGTCGTTGCCCGCCTGGAAGAGCGTGTTCTCGAGATTGCTCTTCAGCGACTTCTCCGGCTTCGACTTGCTGAGCACCTTCACGAAGTCACCGTACATGGGCAGATCGATGCCATTGGCTCCGGGCACATCGCTCAGTTGATATACCTGCGGCTGGATCACATCCTCGGCCACGGATAAGAAGGCCTCATCGGAGGCGTTCTTCACGATGCTCAAGTAATCATAGAGGACATCACCCAGGCCGGACTGGAAGGTGGTCTGTTTGTGGTCGTAGAAACCATAGTCTCCCTCTCCCAGGTTAAAGTCCTTAGGCACTGACGATGGCTCCTCTTCCTCCAGTTTGTCGGAAAGCACAAAGAACTTGGTATTCTTCAGACGGATGCCCTGGACGCCCAGGCCAATCAGGTGGCGCAAGACTCCTCCAAATTCGTTCCTGACTATCGTACTGTTCATCTTGAGGTCGTAGTGACCCTCTTCGAACTGGGAAAGCAGGTAGCTGTCGTCCAGCTTCTCCCAGGCGCTGCGATTGCCTCCCACCTTCAGCCACTTGGTAGGAGCGCTGGTCTTTCCGCTCACCCAGACCAAGGCAGAGCGCTTCTCCGGATTGGCAATGGCATCCTGCACCAGCGGCGAGTCCTTGGGGACATAGTTGGGCGTCAGATCGAGAATCACCTTGGTGTCACTGCCCACGTACTGGGCCACTAGTCGCTTGATCTGCTCCTCAACCTCGGGCTTCTTAACGCTGTATGTTAGCTCGGCGGGCAACTCGTAGATAGCTCCTGTGGCATGGATCTTCTTGGCGGTCTGCACATCCTGCGGCTTGGCAGCCTCGATTTGAGCGAACTTGGCATGCGGTCCGCGCTTATACCAGGCCAGAGGCTGGGGGGCAGCGCACTTGGGGGCTCCGATGATGATCAGAATGGCACTCACCAGCATGCCCACCCAAATGGCCCAGAAGCCGACAAAGAAGATCCAGCGCAAACGCACCCAGAAGGGATCGTTGGCATACTTCATGAGCTCCTCCTTGCTCATGCCAGTGAAGGCCTGTCATTGGGGAAAACGAAAAATACGTTAGAGGAACTCGTTAAACTAAATTATTTTCTATATTTAAGATTATACATCTCTATTTTTATAATTCATAAATTAAAAGACAATTTTTTTGTACTCACAGGCTTGCCTCCGTTTACGGGTCCAATGTCGATTTTGGCATCGCCATTCTGGTGATCGTTCTTAATGAACTTCACCTCATCTCTGCGCTCCGCCAGCTTGTCTTCCGCTCCGTTGAGCATCTGCTCGTCGGCTCCGTTCTCATCCTGGACCATGTCGACTGGAATGTGAACGATTTAACACATTGGTTAATTGACTCTAATCAGTTTCAATTAAGCTCGTGCCGAGCTTTACCCAAGCGATCAGGCGAGACTTTCTCCCGGGCACAGCTTTTTCAGGTTAAGGCGAAAGAGAAGCCAAGCCACACTGAATGTGTGTACCTTTTACGGGGAAGTGAAGGGTGGAAACTCCCTGTTTTTCATCTGGGATTTTCGCATGCTGACGTCACTGGGAACCCAGCTGCAGACTTTGCGTTTGCGCCTCATGGAAAAATCGACCTGTGGCTTGCGTTTTGCTCTGATAATAAAAAATCAATAGCAGCCTCCGCCTTGGCTATCTGTACATTTTTCTTATCTGTCTCTCCGCTGATAAGGCACTCCCAGAGGCATTGTATCTATATCTTATATATAGATACATATATCTATGTTCTTTCCAGTGCAAAACCCACGCATTGTTACGTCAGCTCTCCCATTTTTCCAACTTGTGTATCTGCGAATGCCATTTGCTTTGTTTAATTACCTTTTTCGGGGATCGGATTTCCTCCCAGAAACTTGTCCTCAGCTATGGTTTTGTAGACCTCGGGGGAATCGGCAGGGTTTGGAGCAGCTGCTTTGATTGTACTATCGGGCGCGTCTAAAATAGATTACGTTAATTTGCGAGATGAACACGTTGAAAAATTCTTTTAAACTGAAAATGATATATTATCGTGACATTTTTTTGCCCAAATATCGAAATCGCGATATTTTTTGATATTTTTTCATTGGTCACTCTGAATTTCAAAGCAAATGTCAATTTACATGCTTGGGGTAGAATTCTCGTTTTTGGGGTCGAATTCTCATGTAGAATCTTAAAATGTAAGTAAAATTGTATGAGAGACTGTTAATTAACATAGAAATGCTCTCTATTACAGAATTTCCCTTACGTAAAACGTATTCGTTAAAATTGTAGCTCTCAAAAGCCAAATGATATAAAATTGGTTGGCGCGAAATTTGATCTGAAAAAAACTTACCAGTAACAGGCAGAGTCACGGAATTCTGCAATACAAAAACTAATAAAACAAAAGATAGTCTTGCATTTATTGCACTCACCTTGCTGGCAGCATGGCCTAAGCGTTTTAAGCGTGAAAACAAATTCATGGTCACCGCTTTCCCTTGGGGGTTTCTTTGATTATTTCTGCAAGGTAACTTTAGACTTATTGTTTTTCACGGGACTGCAATAAATAGAATACTTAGAAGTTTGAAAATTAGATTATTAAAAAATTAATTGTGGTTTGTCAAGCATTATGCATAAACTTATTTATTGATTTATAATTGATTTATATAAAAATATAACCAAATGTTAAAACAAACAATATTTTTTTGTTTTTATTTTCACTCTAAGGACCTAGCACAATCAACTTTGCTATATTACACTATTTCTATACATTTTAAGCCGCATTGACACATACTTTCTCCGAAGGCCAAATTGTTTATAAATTATAAATAATTAAAGTCTCTTTTGAATTCCTATTCGACTTTTTGATAGTTAACTACTTTCTTGTACACAATTTATAAATAAATTCTTCAACGTTCAGACGTTCTTCACCAAAAGTGACAAAGCTGATGCAATAACACCATCGCTTTAACTAAAGCATTTCTTATATTTTTCACCTTATCTTGAGCACTTTTCACTGCGGCTTTTTGCCAGTTTCACCATCAATCTTTCAAGGAGATACAACCGGCAAGAGGTCTGAATTGCGACTGAGGCTTCAGTGCTGCAGTGCCTGCAGTCCATCGCTCCCAGAGGCACTGCCTCGATCGCGATCGCTCCTCGAATTTGATTTAATTATACTGTACATGCCCGTGCGCCGTGTGCGTAAATGCGATTTATGGCCTGCAGCGAGCCAAACCGATCCCCGCCAAGCCCAAAAACTACCTGTCCGCGGCGGCTTACCTGTACTGTCGTCGCTGGCCAAAGTGCCGAGTTGACCAAGCCAGTTTCTGGCCAACCAGCAGACAAGATACCGGAGACCGGGCAAAAACTGCACTCGTCGGCACATTCCTGGCGAAAATGTGCAGCGTCGTCTGGCGATTCCGCAAGGTTGTCGGCCAGAACCGAAATTACTGAAGCTCAACGCACAAAAAATTGATCAATTTTGGAGAACAGGTAATGTGTTCTGGAGTCCGATTATGTGACATGCAAGGGTCATTAGCTCATTAAGCGGGAGCTATATATGAAGCAGCCCGGGACCTGCACCCACAATTTGACGCGATGGGCTTCCATGTGGGACGACAGTTGCTGCTCTCGGGCTTCCTGCTGGTGCTGCTCCAGGTGCTTACCCAAACGCAGGCCAGGCCTCAGGTGATTAATAAGAGGTGCATCAAGAACAGATTTTAACAATTTATCGCACTGCCAGGATGTGATTACCGGCGAGGAAACAGAGGTGGTGGTGGTGAAGCAGGAAGGCGGCGACGGAGATGACGATGACTCCTCCTCGGAGGAGACGGTGGAGGATTCGGAGGAAACACGTCGTCGACGACGCGAGGTGGACTCGGACAACCTTCCTTCGGCTCGGGCGGGCATTCCAGGTTTGCCAGATCCGGCCACCATTATTAAGATCGCTGAGCTTTTTCAATCCGTAGGCGAACAAGTACTCCCGATCCTGTTGCAAGCCGTACTACCGGGCTCGGAGGCCACCGGTGACCGTTTTGCCAGGTCTGTAAACTTCCTGGAGAACCTTGAGACCGCACCTGAAGGATTCGCCACCGAGAAGAATGAATAATCAGCTGTTTACAGGGCTGTATATATCCGGGCTGAGCCGGAATACTAGTAACCTAGATAAAAACTTAGACTACTTCTTGAGATAAATTTTGGTTGCTTGAGTTGAAACGGAATTTAATTTATTTAATTATGGAATGCGTCTTTAGTTTTCAGAACATTAAACGAAAAAATGTGCATAAAATCGGTGCAAAAACTAACAAGAATCACTAATGAAAAGTACAATATTTAACGAATTTATTCGCGGAATTTTCAACTTCAATCCGTTTGTCGTGAAGTGCATTTGTTTGCTGTTTGCTGATTGAAATTAATTTATATTAATTGAAATTAATTTACCAATAAGAAGCTTCCGCTATTCCCTTCTAGAAGTATACTAATTACTTACTAGTTGTTGCTGAATCCAACTATTGATTCCAAAAGTATATTTTCTGAATCTTACACCTGTGACTTAAAGTATCTGCGTCTGAAATGCGTTAATAGGAGCCTTGAGCGTAACCCAAAATACCTCAATGTTCCTTCAGCAGCCAGAAGTTCATGCAACCTTTAGGGTTTGTGATCGGAAGCAGGGCATTAACTCCTAATGAAATAATTATGTATGGGGAGCGTCCCTCTGTGTTCCTATCCTGTTTTCAACAAAGTATGAAATAATTTGCATAAATTGACGGCATTAAAGGATTCTTCTTCTGGGATGGTTTCTCAAAAGACCGGCAGAATATGTATGCCCATTAGTCATAATGGGCATACACGCCCTACGAGGGTTTCAATAACCCCAGGCTTCCAGACTGTTTTTCAAAAGATTCTCCGGGGTGTAACTTTTTAATATCAGTTGATTGCAACGTTAGTTGAAAGCGATTTAAAAATATCCCATATCTTTGGGATTTTCAATGAATCTCAGGTGTGTTAAAGATATAACAAAAGATTGAACATTTTCTAGGAGAAGGGAAACTTGTGAAATAGAAATTTCGTCTCAAGAATTACAATTTCATGAACTGAAATCTTTTGGGGTTATTTATAACAAAAGAAAACAAATACAAAAACTACAGTCTTATGTTATTGGTTGTTAAATATCTAGCAGAAAAAAACTAGTTTCTTAAACTTCCTTCGTTCTTGCATTATATTTTTGCTAAAAACATCTTTAGTATCTCTTTCTTTAGTCTTTAGTATAATAACAATTTATATTTTGAGTCGCCAAAATATAGATATAATATATATTTTCTGTTCGTAATTTTATTTTAAATTGATAAATTTTTAATCCTGCTGTCATAGCCCATTTCCTCGCTAACTCCTTTTAATTAATTGATTTATTTCATGTTAGCTCTTCATAAAAAAATAATAACAAAATGTATCCGTTTTAATATTTCAGTGTAACTAGATTGTTGTTCAGAGTGGCGCCGCTAGCGGGCAAGCTGGGAATAATAGTCGCCACTGTATAAAACCGGTGTAAAATGTTTGATTTATACATACCCCATCATCTTAAGCAAAGAGAAGAGTAAAACAGGGAAGAGAAGAGAGACAGCTCAGTCGAACAGGTGACCAATGACTCTCTTAAGACTTTAGTTGTTTTAGTTTAGTTTTAAAAGCTTAAGAGTTGGGTTTCTTGATCGGTATTTTACCAGGCGAGTCAATTTAGGCATTTCCATGTATCCTTATAAGGCAACATAGCTTTGAGGCTACAAGAGCAAGAGCTACTACTCAGGGACTACATATAAGAGCTTGAGCTACTAAATTTGGGGATACAAATTCTTAACATTTGTAAAAAGTATAATAAAGATTAAGTATAAAATTTCCAAAATATACGTACATATGTGTAATAATTCTATATTTGAAGCGGACTTCCTCTGATATTAGAAGTATCATCAGTAGTACAAAATTACCCATCTAGCTTATTGCCTTAAATGGTTAGTCGAGTCTCTAACTTCAAATTGCCACATTATTAAAATTCTCTTAATGTTTTTGTTTTTGTAAATTTATTATTACTATTTATAACTTTTATTTAATGATGTGCCCAAAAACGATTATGGACTGAGCATGCATAGGGTACTAGTTAACTTTGAGCCTTCTTTTTTTTGTTACCTTTCATATAAAGACCAATTAGATAAATATATATTAACCACTTGAAGTAACATTGACTATGACCCTCGTTATGCTCCATGAGGCATGTGCACTGCAGGCGTTGGGTGGTCGTAGGTTTCATGGTCTCCACCTCACCCTTCGCGGCCTTAAAGCATAGCTATCGATTGTCGATGTAATCTTCTAGGTAATATTCTCCCCTTCTTTGGAATTACAATATATATATTCTCCACCAAAATACCTTCAAAAACCACATCTGCAACTAGGTTTAATCTCGAATTTATTTATAAAATAAAAACACATTTCCTTTTGTTCAAAAAACAATCCATCGACAGAATAAACACGTATTAAAAGTGCCGCTTGCATTACCAAAAAATACAAAAGTACAGAGCGATAGTTACGAAAAGCAGAGTACTAGACGGGATGCGGACTAGCGAGTCCTTTCTCCCGTCCCGTAAGGATATATATATCATAAGGCACTAAATTCTATGTACATGTATGAGAAGGGATGTATAGAAATAGTTGCGGGGCGGGCTGGATTATACAGGATATAGAATATAGTTATGAGTATGTGTGTATATTTTGGAGAATGAAGATTTGCCAGCAATTTGTGGTGGTGACCCTCTCGTGGATGTCCGTGAAATGATGTTTTTTTTTTTTGCTCTTTTCCTTTTTTCTTTAATTGTTCTTGATTGCGAATTCGATTTGGCTTAGATGTAGGCTTTGACTCCCTATGCTTACGTTTAATTTAAATGTACGGTAATTTAATTGGTAGCGTAATTAATTTATGCTTATGTGTGTTTCATGTTTGGCTGGCTGGCTGGTTGGCTGTGGCTGGCATCCCCATCCCGAATCAGGGCCTCACTTGTTGCCGGCGTTCACGAGGACGCGCTGTCTCGCCGCGGAGTTGGAGTTGAGGGCCGGATTGCACATCTCCGTGGTGAACTTGGAGAAGGTGTTGTGGAAGCCATTCGCCTGGCCATTGCGGGTGGGCGTCGTCGTCACATCGCCATCCTTGAGAGCCTTGGCGTGTCCGTTGGCATGTCCAGTGGCCTTTACAGCCGATTTGTCCTACAAAAGATGAATTATATATTTAATTAATTTTTACAATAAAAATCTCATTAATTGTTAAAGACTTACCTTGCCCTCGCGCTTCACATAAGCTCTCTTGTAGAAGTTGGAGAACAGGAAGTAAAACATCACCGCATGGGCGCCAATGAAGTAGGCAAAGCCTATGGGGTAGTTGCAGTCGTTCTTGAAGAACAGCTGGAAGGAGTGCACCATCACCAGGACAAACTGGATCATCTGCAGCACGGTGAGGTACTTCTTCCACCAGAGATAGCGCTGCACCTTGGGACCCATGGCGGCCAGCATGTAGTAGGCGTACATGATGATGTGCACGAAGGTGTTCAGGAAGCCGAAGAAGGTCGAGTGGCCGCCGGGCGTAAACTTGACGCCCCACCAAACGGACACGGGCATGATGCCATGATGGATCACATGCAGGGTGGACACCTGATCGTACCGCTTGCGCATCACAAAGAAGAAGGTGTCGAAGAACTCGGTGAACTTGGAGAAGTAGTACCACCAGCAGCCCTCGGCGGTCTAAGAAAGCATTAAGAAATGTGTTAAAATTAAAGTAACTTTCTGACTCTTTTTAAACTATTTTTAATTTTAAAATAATGAAATATTTTAGACTACTTTTTAATGATTTTTATTACAGGAAATGCCAGTTATGTAAACTAATTTAAATGAGCTGTAAAGTTCAACAAATTATACTCATAAAAATTCATATTTCGACTAGATTGTTAACTAATTGCAAGTAGTGATAGTCTTCCAGTTTTAAGAATAACTTAAACTGAATAAAATATGCAAGAATGTAAATACAAACTAGATTAAATAATTGCTTAATTAACAAGTAACCAAGCAGCAAGCTTACATTCTTTAAACTCTGTTTGCTAAACTTTCTTATCTCTAAACCAATTTTTGTGAATTTCCGTTAAATGAAATATAATAATAAACTCGTATGCTTTTTCATGGCCAATATTTCATTGGCTCATTGTTATGCTAAGAAAAAGACCGTAGCTCTCGCAGATCAATTCCGTTTGGCCTGGAACTAACGGTTGGACAGAGAGCTCCTCCATGCTTATCAATAATACAGAAAATGGGTGATTTGCCAAATCTTTGGTCTGTCAACTTTCTAAGACTGCCACTTTCTTTGGGTCGTTTACCCACTTTAGCCAGCCTGGCGACACACGTGAGGCTGGCTGGCTCATGGATGGCAGAAGCAGGCTTATAGTTGGCGATCCACTGGCCACACAGCCGGCTTCTGCCGGCATTTCATTTCATCCATTTCTTTGCCATTTGGCGATTAGCATAGGAGAAGAACCTGTCGCTCTTGCCGTTCTTTATAATTTCTTGTCCCGGCGTGGCCACAAACTGGTTGCTTACATAAAATCTGGCCCAGTCAACAAAAGACCTTTGCTATTTGCCAACAAAAAATCTAAATTTATATACCACATATGTTTGCCTATACAAACACACACATTTTCGCTTAGCATTTAATAAAGAGGGGTTCCAGATCTATACTTACACGTATCGCTTTGGGCGAGTAGGAATAATCAACGGGTTCGCATCTCAAGTTATAGCCATTCAGCCATCCACCCAGGCAGGACTATTAGGGCGAGAGAAGCGCATGTTTATGTTTCATTGGAATTCGGTAATTAAATGGTTTATTATTACCTCGTAAAAGAGCCAGGCACTGAAGACAACCTGCAACGCATTGTAGACGATCAAGACTTTACGCAGCTCGAAGGGCTTTCTGTTTTCCATGAGCTTCGGGCCGAGTACCTGGAATGGTGACAGAGAGAGAGATGGTCAGTCTGAATGTAATTGCATCCTCTTCACTCTGGGATCGATCGCGTCTACCATTTAACATAATCAAATAGAGGCCAGAGGCCGGTGTTGCAGCAATTATCAAATCAAATCAATCGACAGCGACCGACTTTGTCTGTTGGTTTTGTGACAAGTTCGTTGCCTAAGTCTTTTGTTTGGCCAACCCAGCCAGGCCGCCCCCTGCACGGCCCGCACTCCCTCAACCCGTCGTAGCATCGCGCTCGATTTTAGCAGTCATGTGAAAGTAAGTTAAATGCTTTTGTAAAATTATGAATGTGAACCAATGCAAAGCGGGAAACCTAAATAGAAATCGTTTTTCGAATTGATTTTTTTTCTTCTCCTCCTTTTTTTTTAATTTTTGCATAATCGGTGCCTGCTCTCAGGTCATATTTCGACACCAGCCAGCTCTGGTCGAGATGGCCCTGAACCTCATCTCTTGTTTCGCAGTCATTTTGCAAGGCAATAAACCGAAACTAGTTTGTGCAAAGGATTCACTCCCTTGTAATCAGCGAATCAGCCTACGAAAACAACATAAATTGGCCACTCAGAATGATTCTGTTTTCGTTCGATTTCAGCTTTAGTAATTATAGATCCACCGGTGAATCCCCAATACCGATCCCGGACTTACCTTCACGATGTACGCGTATGTCAAGCTGATGGCTATCGTGGGGAACGGTGAGCTCATGAGCGGGTAGTCTCGTGTTCGCGGATCCGATTTGTTGTCCATCAGATCCCGCCAGCCATCGTAGAAGTTTGTGAGGTACTCCTGCAAGAAAAAAGAAACCAGATTAATCAGTGGGCCAGTTACCGAGATCAAGTGTCAAATCAATAAATTACTATCTTATGTGGTAGCAACACAATGTTGCAACAAACGTAGGCATAGAGTTCAGGGCGGACAGCTGATGGATTATAAGCATTCAGCTGTTGGCTCTGGGTTTTTTGGATTTTTTTATGATTTTAATTAAAGTCTCTCCCTCCCGAATCAATCACTTGGTGTTGCAAACCCAGAAGGAGATCAGTTTGGTGGCCTGAAAAACCATAACCATAATATTCTTTGCGAATTTCCGTATGGGTCTCCGTGATTTTGTATCATATTCGTGTGAACGGTAATTTCCAATTGTCCATTAGCATTCAGCGGTGCCAGCCGCAAAATCATCAAAATATAAAATAAAAAAAAATTCAACAGAGAAAAACTGGTGCAGCCTGCTCGTTGCTGCTGGCGATGTTGCAACGCGGAATGGCCTCTTGTTTTGTCTTGTGTGATAAATAACAAAACAAAACAATCTAGAAACGACTGACCGACTGACTGACTAACTGACTAACTGACTAAGTGACTGCCTGGCTAACTGACTAAGAAGCAAGCGAGGAATGCGGGGGATGCCAGGAAAAGCTAAACCAGTTCCGCGAGTGTTAATCGCCGCTTAAATAGTTAAATACCCGACTGACGGCAATTAAAGAAAAACAACGCTACTCTTAATTGCAGCGAGGGTTGCAGCCGATTTCACGGAGGGGTTAGGGTTAACTTAATTGATTTGAACGAATCAGGGGCGTATGTGCGGACAGCGGAATGTCAAGGGAAATATGCGATTGGGAAAGCGGCCAATTAGACCAGCAGCATAACTCATTTATTAAATTAAATTGTAGTCGTTAACAGGTGTGTAAAGGAAAAAAAACAACACACACACAATCTGGTTCTGCATTAGGTCTTTTCCTGGCCAAGTTGTAGCCGCAATTAAGGAAATATTTCAAGCAGCGCCAATGCAGAATAAAGCTAATAATTAAAGTTGTAACTAAGGTCTTTGTACAGAAATAATAGGGTTACATAGCCATGTCCTCATTTGGGTTTCCGCAGGGGAACTGTGTGTTCGTCACAGTTCATTTAATGCAGCTAAAATCCTAAGGAAGTGGAAATCAAGTCAGGGCTGATTAGAGAAAATGCTAACTTTAAGCTTTATCTTTCTTATAAAACTTATGTTCAATAAAACTAAATAGCTTCATAAAAAAGTTGAATACAGGATATTATTTTGTGTTTCTCTAAAAAGAAATTTCCTCAAATTTAAAGCTTTTTGGCCTGGCCTATTCCAAAATAATAATACAAATTAAACAAACGCCTGGTGTATGAATACGATTCCAATCTCGGGGGTCTTACTTTGGAAGCGTTATGTCGATCGAATTGTATGTAATTTGCCTCTCGATTTAGTTTGAAATACGGAAAATGGAAAATGGTTATTTTCAAGCAGTTAATCTAATTCATTCTCAGCCTGCCCCAAAGCGTTTACATTTTGCATAACACCTTACAACGAGTTCAAGCCCCCCCGAAACGTCTTAACTACGCCTCTGGCCACAGGCTGCTCATCCATCATTCTTGAGGCTACTGAGTTGTCCCACCGGAGAGTTACTGTCGTCGGAAACAATGCTCATTTGTCGCCTGGCCAAACCTCAGACGTCAGCAATCATGCAGGAGGAGTAGCTCCAGTACAGGTGTATGTGGATGTGGAGGTGGAGGCAAAGGCAGGCTGATCGAGCGTTGAAAGCCCCGTCATGCCGCTTGTTCATTAATGAACCAAGTCTGCCATTAGGTGAACTTACTGACCGACTGGCGGCCACACTGTTGTATGTTGTGGGTTGTCTGCTGTGTCTGCTGTCTGCTGTGTGTGGTGGGTGTGGTCCACGTTGAACGTAATGAGTGTATGTAATTGCTGGCTTATGGAGAGAACCGCAGCGTTAACCAAACAATTTCCCTTTTGGTTTGCAAGATTTATTGAAATTTCAGCCACTCGAGAGTGACTGGCCAAAAAATTTCCTATTACACATCTGATGTAATTCGGGAATATACTTAGTACTACCCGGGGCAGCCAGTGAAGCGTCTTGAGACGAACTTTGTCCACTCTCCACGGTCACCATGTTGATGATTCACAGCTGGCTAATATGAGGTCTGGCCCAGAAATAAAAAAAAAACATGACAGAGACAGTCAGGGGCTCCGGAAGAGACAGCTTCCCCATCACAACTATGTCGCTGTTGATTGCATCTAATTAAGATTCACTTTTCGAGAGAGTTTTCAGGCAAAGATTTTCACTTTTTTAGGTGCGTGCTAGTTAATTGAATTCCAGAAAAGAGCGGAAAACCCAAGGAAAGTATAGAGACTACTTAAATTGATTTAAAAGTTAATAAGAGAAAAATTCAAAATTATCATTTTACTTTTACATATTTATTTCCTGCAAAATTATTTAATACTCTGCAAACATTTATAATTAAACGCCCATAAATTTCACATAAAAACTTGAGCTATAATAAAACAAAAAACTTGTAAACATGTTTATTACTTCAAGATAATTATACAATTAAAGAAGTTATGACTAACAAGGCAATTTTCTTGAGAAATAGAAGTGAATATGAAGTAGTATCATTATTTAGTGTTTGTTTTATATTAACAGAATGTGTTAAAATATTTACTGTATAATTTATATATAAGTAAAATCATATTCATTGATTTGTTTGATTGAAACCCCGCCAAGTTCTTGCTTCATAACCTTTACTTTTTTACATTTTATAAAATTAATCTCTCTTAGTAAGATCCTTAGCAAAATTATGTATTGCTTCTTTAACATTCCCCTTTCTAAGTAAAATCTATAACAAAAAATTAGACTTATTTTTCCCTCTGTACCTTCGTTGCTTAGCCCTAGCCTCGACCTTGTTAGCATTCAACTGCTTCCGGTACTGCAGCATTTTTGTAGGTAATTTCCAGGCTTTCTCGCTTGGCTCAAAGGCGAGGCGTGTGTAGGTGAGGTTCAAGTGTTTGTTTGCCCGATTATGGCACCAACAGCACTGCCAGTGGCAACTGGCAACTGACACTTATTAAGCAATTTGCATTGCACCTTTCCTGGCCCACACTGACGTAGGTCAGCAACAAGTGTTTTAATATCTCATATCTTATGGCATTTGATTAAGGAAATTTACTAGCGATGAGCGTCATAAAACCCGTTTTCTCACACTATCTGGGTGAGATCTATTAAGATGAAAATAGTATGTACTTAACACGCATTATGGTGCACTTATAGTCGGACAAAGTGCAATTAAGTTTAATTGTCTGTCAGGTATTTTTTTGCTTTAATTCACTCAAAAAAGCTGTTAATTCCGTCAGTTTATTGCTCTAGTTAGAACCGACAGAAGGAAGTTCAATAGCCGGTTCCGGAACCGCACGGAATTCCATTCATAATAATTGGTGGGCTTTGTGGTTTCACCGCCAAATCAGTTTATCCCATAAGATCTGTCATAATTCAATCTATCATGTCGGACAGCTACTATTGTCCAGCAATTATTGTCAGGCCTGTAAGCTGGCTGCTTAAGCTTATGGGGGGTTTCGGTTTCTTGTTTTCGTGATCTGATTGGAGTGCAAACAAAAGACTTAGGACACGAACGTGGGCCCAAAGTGCGACAGTCATTGCTGCTGCTGATGGGTTTTCAAGTAGTGAGCAGTGCGCACTTTGGCTGCGATTCAGTTTTGTTTTTCAACAAAATCAGTTGACTTCCTAGCGATGCAGCTGCTTTGAATACACAAAACCCAGGCGGAGCCATTAAAATAATGTACACATTGGGTGGTCGGGCCGAGAATAGAAGCTGCGACGTAAACAGAATTAACTGGCCATCTGTAAGCATTTCGCAGCAAATGTGAAATTATACTTTTGTCGGTTTGTTGAACTTTTGTTTTTGTTTTAAATAAAATGAAGCATAGAGAGAATAAGGACAAAGTAAATAATAGGGAAACCGGTATTTGTAAGAGTCAACAGACATCTTTTTACATATATTTATATATACATTCTAAATTATAATTTTCAATGAGCTACTAGCTGTGTGTGTCTATCTTTGGATCTGCAAGAGCTTGGCCAATATTTTTTGGCAAACAGTGATTCACACACTTGGCAGCTTGTGTAATCCCCATTTTGTCGTTTCTGGCGATTCTGCCAAATCACGGTGATGAAGATGATGATGCCTCGGCCAGAATTTAAGCCAAGCTTTTTTCGTTTTTTTTGCCAAGTCGGACTTGGACTTTGGCCCAGCAAACATAGCAGTTGAAAATGTATTGTATTTGCTATTACATAAAGCCAGAGCCGGCTGGCTTTGGTCAGTTTGCGTAAGCCACAGCAGCACCAGCAGCATCTCTCGCATCTCTTGGCCAAATGCTGACCCTTTTTCGCTTTCTTTGGTTCACACGCGCGCTCGCCTCCAAATGCTTTCCCTAAAAAGCCACAAAAATGCTTCCGTCAGCGGCAAGTGCAAAGAGGCATTTGTAATTGTTGCCGCCGCTGCCGTTGCGCGTTACATTTTAACGCTTCATTATGCGCCATAAAGTCGTCGGCAGACTCCAGAGTCTGGAGTCCGTAGCTCCGGACAAATGAGTTAAATTTTACAGTCAGTCCCTCCCGCCGCCACAGATACAGTCTCAGCTTCAGCTACAGATACAGATGCAGGCGATGAGTTGACCATTCACCATTCATATCCATCATCATTGTTCGATGATGTCGATGTCGCCATCGAAGGCAGCAACGCCCCATCTAGGCCTGACCCACTGGCGGCCAGTGACTAAGCCGTCGGTACTGGGAACCTTTTGGGAACCGGACAATGATTGTTTTTAGTGGCACTCGCTTGCGACAAATTGTCGCCCTAATGTTGTGTTGCCGGTGACTGTGTAATAAGACGGCCACTTTGGCTCTAATCGCTGCTTACTGGGTTGCCTGGCCAAGTTGGACCAAGCAACCAGTTGGACAAACTGGCTGTCAATCATTTGACAATCGGCCATATGAATATCTCAATCGAGTCTACAGAATTCACAAAATTATATACGTTGTCAAATATAAGTTCGATGACTCTAGAGATTATTAATTCCAAACACCTGATGGCAGATCTCCTCATCACACGAAATTAATTTGAAATTATTGTTAAATTGTCAATCCATTTCGAAAGCTAATATATGTATATTTGAAATTATTGCAAGTCAGGTTTTCAGTGCAAAAAAATTACATTTAGGTGGAATTTTAATTTATGGGACTACATATTTAATTCTTATTTTGTTTACTAATTTTTATATATTTTTGTATTTAAGAAACAGCCTTCTAAAGCCTAAAAAAGGTTTCTAAACTTTAAACTGCTTAATATACTTAATAATCCTTGAATTAATTATTATTTAAGAAATAAATAACACTAAATTATATTTTTCAACCCAACTAAAACCCCGATTTTCATTTTTCTCAGTGCCTCATCTAGGCGAAGAAAAAAACCCCAGACATATTCAGGGTTTTATGGTTCACATTCCCGCTTAGCTTTTGTTGATTCAACTAATTAATACCACTATACCGATTTCAATGCCAGCGTCTTGGGCTCTTTTCACAGTTTATTATTCATTGGGGCTGCTGTAAAAAACCAAAGGCATTCATCCCGAACCACAAAATGCTTGCCAAATACAAAAAACACCAACAAAATATCAAGAGAGAGATATATAAACCAAATTAGAGGTGGCTGCATTTTTGATCATTCAAATTTTTCTTTGGCTTTGCACAATTTGACCCAAAAGCTAATATAAATCAATGGCCCCGGCGGACAGAAACATATTTGCTAACATTTGCATTTGGTGCCAAAGCTGAAAAAGCAATTAAATTATCAGCGACTGAGCAGCAGCAGCAGAACAACAAAAATGTTATTAACACTTTACAACATTGTGGCAATTAATTAAATCAAGCGACCGAGAGAGGCAGATCCCTCCCTGGAACACCCTTTCCGTCGAAAAGTATCTGACGGGTTTGAGATTCAAATGCATAATTGGGAAGACAACAAAGACGAGACGATGAGAGAAAGAGAGGAGCCAGAGCCAGATGATAAAGGTGTTGAGGCTGCGAAGCGATGTAGTAACCCGACATCAGTTCAAATCTTAAAAATTTTAGTATGTATTTCTTTACAAGGCCAACCGGCCAGTCGGTTAACTGACTGGGATTTTGCCTTTTGGATTTCTGTTTCTTATTTTTTGTCTTTTTTTTATTGTACTTTTTTTTTATACATTTTTGCAATTGGCTTGGAGGGGAACGAACAGGTGACACCAGTAAATCTCTTGCTACCCTGTTGATTTGTAATTTGATTTATTTTGACGACGTCTTATATAAAGACTCATCTCCGTGCAATTTGCACTGTGGTTGGTCAGAAAAATATATAAAAAAAAATTATGGTTTCCCGCCTGTATAGCCGCATAATTGTCCAGCTCAACACTTTTACTTTCCCAGCAGCCAAAAAAAAAAGAAAGAAAACGCCACAAGAGTTGTGTTTAAAGGGCCAAACTGGTTTGCAGCCATGTGAGGGGATCGATTCGATTCGATTCGATTCGATCGAAGCTGCTCGTGTCGCACTTAATGATTTTCGATGATTAAAGAAAAAATTGCTTTGAAAGAAAAATCAAACAGCAAACACACGACCGACCGACCGACCGACTGAGCCTGCGCAACATTAAAATCAATTTATAGGTCAAGTTGAGAGAGCGCGGGAAAGAGATATACATGGAGGCAGTGCGAGTATCTGTATCTGCAACCGGGCCTCGAAGTCAACATTCAGGTTCAGGCCGCCACTTTTACATCTCTTTGCGCCCCGTCTAACATGACAGATGATGCAACTCCAACTCCAAGCTTCGGCAAATGGAAAGCCGTAAGGAAAAGCACACACACAGCTAAATACTGGCTGGAAAAACAATAAAAAACAGCGCCCAGCTGCTGTGGGTCAAGTTGAAAATGCAGCTCTCCGTGCGCGCATTTTTACTTTCGAAGTTCGAACGAATTCCAAGCAGCGCGCGACTTGCACGCGATCGAAATCGCGCGCATCGGACAACGCGCGATTTCGACAGAGATTAAGAGAAGCAGCGCTGCAGCGGCCAGAAACAACTTTTGCTGCACTTGCCACACAAAAACAACATATGATATGAGCCAGCATATATCCATCAGCTGCAGCACAACCTGAGGCACAGTGGGGTTCAACTTAATAGCAGTAATATCAATGGGCATTACTGAAAGTCTTGCATATTTTTCATGAAGCTAATTAAGATTTACTCTGGGTTTTTGTTTTTAATTCAAGAAAATTGTTGTTAGAATTAGAGAAGATAAATTAGGGATGCCCCTCTCTAAATATTAAGTCCCAAGATCACAAGAAACTTAAG
>JAEIII010039199.1:22168-40915 GCA_018905755.1 Drosophila ohnishii | reverse complement strand
GCATATTTAACTTAGGGTTTATGCTTAAATAACAAAATTATCTACAACTAAAAATAGCTATCAATAATCTTTTTATTCATTTTGAATTATTTAAAACCAAGAATTATTCTCTTAAATGTATTTCTAGTTTTTTTTTAGTGTACAGATACAAAGACGGTCTTCCACTCATAAGTTCTAGCTGCCCTGGACAGTTACAAAAAAAACCGAGGAACCCAATGAAAGAAATGCAAATGCGTCGACGCCATACAAAAGACTTATGGCCAGACAAAAGGCCGAGTTTTGTCCAGTTTGTTATCCAGTTTGTTGCCGGCGATGCTTCACCTCCTCAGTAGGTCATAACGTTTGACACCTTTTCGATACCTATGTAGATATTTATATATATAATGGTCACTGGTCAGTGCAACTATCTTAGCTTCAAGAGCTCGATATTCAACTTTTAGCCTAGAGAAAAGAAGAGGTCAAAGTTTAAGGTTGTTTAAAGTTTAAAGTTTTGGGTTGCCTTATAATATTCCTAAAAAATATTATTGTTACCAAAAGTAAATTTCACTGGTACTTCTTCAGATAATCTTTAGTATTTTTAATATCCCCATAACATGGTGCTGCCCTTAAGAACTGAAATCTTAGCCAAGCTCCGCGAAATGGGGATCATCTAGCTCCCGGAAATTGCCACTAAAAAGAGTACTCAGAAAAGGATTTACGACCATAAAAATATTACACAAGCACTTATGGACCCCGAAAATAACAGCCTTGGGCTCTACGGTTAAAGACGGTAAAACCTAAAAAAGAGAGCAACGAGCCGAGGCCGAGAACAACTTCATTACGGCCTGACAATGATTAAAGAGAGCAGCGACAATTTGCGCGAGTTTATTGCGGTTTACGAGGAGTATTTCGGTCCCACAGACTCCCGCGCGAAGGTGATAACTTTCAACGGTTTCACGTTTGTAATTGTAATTGACTTTGTAGCTGCCTGATGCTGAAGCTGCTGCAGATGCAGCTAAAGCTAAGACTGAGGCTGAGGCTGAGGCTAAGGCTAAAGATACAGCTATAGCTACAGCTACCAGTCTGTGGGAAATTAATGAATTAAGCGGCGGCGTACAAGAAACAAAAAATGGAAATAAGTAATGCTCACATTACATTAGGCAGTAAACACAGAAACAAAAAAGTTAAGTGCTTGAAACTATTAAAATTTAAAGGAAAAACTACTATTAACGTTACCCAAAAGTACGAGAATAATATTTCAAAGTAATTATTTATATATTATATAAATATGTATCTTCAAGACATTTGAAGTTAAATTATTTCTTTAAGAGCTAAATTTATATTCCTTCCAGCTTTAAATGCTATTTTTTAACACCCTATTTCTCCCCCATTTTATTTTCAGTGCACTAGAAGATGCGACGATGCCAAGTGGCAATGGCAGAGTATCGCGACTTTAACTCATTTCCACGACACTCAAATGAGCAAAAATTATTGCGGTTAAGTACGCGAGCGAAAAGATTTTCCAACTTCAGTGCAACTGGCTGGCTAAATCGGAAAGTAAGCTAAGGAAAAGCCCCTCCTCCGCCGGCTTGTTAGAAGGAAAAGAAAACCAACCAGAGACAGACGACTCAGAGCCAGATAGAGATAGAAAATTGCAATCCATCGTCGAGGGAATTTTCTCTGTTCCTTTGTCGCCGCGTTCGATGGCAGCGCGAATCGTGAATTAAATTTAAACGGCAGAAAAATACAAAATAAATAAATGGGACAAGTGAGCGAGCGACTGACTAGCGGCAAAGAGTGTGGAAATTATAGGGCCTCCTAAGCGGGAATCTTCAACTTTCCGAGTTTGTCTTGTCATTGATACTTGGTATGTTACCATAAAAATAGGGGAGGAAATGATGAAAGAAAGTTTGCCCTGGAAAAGGCCTAGAATGAAATTAATATAAATATTTAAAACTCTTTAAAAAGACTTGAACTGTTCGGAAAACACTTTAAATTTTAACAAAGTATTTACATAATATTTTCAGATACTTGGTAGATTTTAGATAAAGATTTAGGTAGGACCTCTGTTTTTGCCAGAAAACTTCATGATTTCTCAAGTACTCTGGGAAACACCCTCTATCAATCCTAAATAATACCAAAAGTTCAAACTTTTCACTCACTTTTCTGGCTGCTAAGCATCTGTATTTGATTGAAAACAAATAGATAGATGCACAGATCGATAGATAGATATCTAGATAGATAGAGAAAATGCAAGACTGTGAGGCTGGCGACCAAATTGGCACATTAGACAAATTGTAGCCAGGACGGCGGAGAGTCTCCAAAGCCAAACCAAAGCCTTGGCAAACATCTCAATAACAATATCAGTGGAAATAGTAGTACTATCATCAACGGCAGCAGCCGCAAAAAGCGAGTCAAGGAAAACTGCAAATGCAAAATGCAAGAAAAAAAAATAAGGAAAAATACAAATACCAAAGCCAAATCAGAGGTGGCGTCAGAAGAAAGTTGAATGAAACTTGCCATCGATCGTCATAAATCAAGCCGCAGAAAAGCCGCAGAGATTCATCAGTCAATCAGCCGAGTGGATCGGCAGATGCGATCAAATGTCAGGCCCACACCTCGTGGCTTTCAACCTTATATCCATCCAGTCACCATTTAAGCCATCATTGACCCATATTTTCGAGTCGAGTCTATGGCTCCCGTCACCCCATCAACTCATCACTGGGGAATAAGCCCCATGGATCATGATGACAATGATGACGATGATGATAATGACGGGGATGATGCCTCCTCGACCATGTTCCGTAACGTGTTGCCATTTAATTGGCTTCGTGTGAAGTTCAAGAAAACTTTGCCAAATACCCCAGTGTGGTGCCACATGTCATCCCTGCCTCGAACACTTCCCTTCTCACTTTACTCTGCTCCAGACTTTGACACTTTAGACTGGCTTGTCTAGCTGAAAAAATGTTGGAAAAAAAGTGACCGAACTACAAGAAGTTCAGGCAAAGAGTAGGGAATGTGTAACTGAAGGTGTCTAGAGAGATATATATATAGATATATTTCACTTCCCCTAAAATACCCTTGTTTACCCTTGTTTACTTTAAGCATCTTTCAAGAGAGATTTTTGCAATTTATTTTGAGTTAAGATATTAATATTTTAAAATGTATTTTAAGGTTGTATAAACATGTTGTTAATGAATGGAATTAGTTGATAAATAGTTATTATATCTTTAAGGTTAAAAGTTTTTAAGGTATAAAAGTGAATTTATTACAAATAAAATACAAATAAAAATCTAAATAAACTACGCTTATAGTTTCCACAATAAAAATCTAATAAATTATTCGCTTTATTGTTCGTTTAAACACCTTAAATATGCTTAATCAGATTTTCAATATCAATCCATTCCAGTAAGGGTATTATATTCGCTCCCTTTTATAAACTTACTCAGCGTCTCGGATGTCGTCTAAACAATTTTTCAAAGAATTTTTCGTCATGCGCTTTAATTAAATTTTGTCAGCCTTCTTTTTGTGTGGTGTCATGATGGCCCGAACAGACTTGCCGGTCTGGTCTTCACAACTACCACAACCTACTACTGCCACTGGTCTGGGCCTCGGTCTTGTGGGTCTGCCTGACATTGTTGACAATGACTTTACTTTGTGTTGTGTGTGGATGCTACTGTGATGTCACTCACATGACCGAAAAAAAAAATACAAATAAAATAAAAAGAAAAAACTAAAAACTTGGATTGGGAGCTGCTGGAAACCGGCTAAGATCGCATGGCATGTCCAAGAGCCCAAACCAAATACATAATTACAAATTCATTTGGCACAATTATGCGGCACAGTTGCAATTGCCAAGTGCAATTGTTGCACAAACACACACACACACGACATAGATTTAATTGCATTTGGCAAACGGGCGCAACAAGTGGCAGAAAGACCCTGGCTGAGGCAAAAACAGAAATAAAATAAAAGCCAAACACGCGAGTGTTCCCCCAATCCCAGAATCACACAAATTGCCACTAGAGGTGACATACTTAAAGTTTAGCTTCGATTTAAGGTACAATTTTGGTGCGGGAAAATAAAGCTAAAATTAATTTTATTTAAATTTATGATGTAGAATTATATTTCAGAAAAATATAAGAGATTTTAGTTTTCCTTTATTTAATATATTTATTAAAATATTGAAGCATATTTGTCAAGTAAACTCTCGAATTTCTTTTTCTTTCCAAACACGAATTTGTGCTTTAAAACCATTTTTGTAACAAAAAACTTGTTTAAATTAAATATATATATTTTTTTTTTCTAAATAAACTAAACCAATATTTTTAATCCAACATACCCACTCAAGGTAACCAAAAACTCTCATCTCTGGCAAAAGAAGCTCAAGAAAAACGCATGAAAATTGCTACCTCTGTAGACGGTAAATTAGAAAAGTTAATGCGAAAGGTGCAGAGTGGAGTGGCGGGACGAATTTAAGGAAACTCTCAGCATTTGCCACGATTTTAATTTGTTTTCAGCTGCCGTAATTCATTCGAAGGGGACGATGCATCGCGATAAATGGAAATGAGCTGCAATTAGTTCGTGGGGGGTGTCAGTTTTATCTATCTGGCGATATAAGGTTTCCCGATAGCGGCAACTGGTTTCTGCAGCTGGCTTATCTAATGCGTGTGCATAAGCGAATATACATATATATCTAGAAATGCAGAGATAAATTCTAGTTTGGCCAGTGCCGCTTTCACATCGAGGAAACCGAAGCGAACTAAACTGAAACGTATCCCAGAGCATCATAATCGGGAAATAAGTGAAATAAAAATGAGGAGGCTGAACCAGTTGCCGGAAAAGCAGCTGGAGAAAAATTCAGAGTCAGTGGCATTTAGAATTTGTTTGTAATCGCTGCCATTTGTAACACACAATCCCAGGAATGTCAGAAAATTGAGGGCATTAGCTAAATTTATGGCTATAAATTGATCTTAATTGATTATAGATTTTGCAAAAGGATTAATCAAACGAGATAATTAATAATATTAGTTGATAGGGACTAGCTGCAGAAGCAAACAAAATATTTAAATGTGTTATTAGTAAAATAAAGATTGCCTCACGAAGATCAAATCATAAAGAAATCTATTCAGATTCCCGACTCTCCTAGCGTTATCTAAAAAACATAGCTTAGCCGCATAATGCTTCCAAGATTACTTCATTTTGATGCATTGAACTTAAGCTGCGCATCAGATAAGCTCGGGTTAGCTCACAAAACAGTTAGAACAGTTTAAGCCAAGCCCAGGCGATGATCATTTGAGCCATTAAATGGCTCTCTCGGCCGCTTGCATCTGGTGTTTTAGGTGCATTTGACCCACAATTGCTGGCCAACCAACGCCAACTGGTCCAAACATCTTCACATCCTGAAAGCCACCGAAAATTGCAGACTTAAGCATTTCGAAATCAATTTAGCAGACAATGGTAATTACAGCGGAAAAGCCGGCATATCTGTCTGCCAGTCTCGAGCTGTATCTGGATCTAGGATGGGGATCTGGATCTGGACGGACAGCTCTCTTATGGCGCGGATTATGCAATGGGCCACCGGTCGTTGGACATGATTGTTTCAACACCAACACTGTGAGCCTGCGAGTCAACGAACCTGTGACAGCTGGGCGCAAAAAAAAATGGTGCAATCTTTTTAACCAGAAACAAAAACAAAAAAGAAAATAAAGCCTTCAACCATTTCCCCCACATATGCAACGGTACCTGGATATAAACTCAAAGTGGAACATTAAAGAACTTGCCCATTACGAAACGGCTAGTAACCGAAAAAAAAATAAAAGAAAAATACAAAAAAAGAGCAACTAAACATGGTTTGGGCTGCTATTCCGACTACGAAGATACCCGCTTATGAATTCACCCATATTTTAAAAGTCAAAACCTAACCAGAATTCCGAATGTAACCAGGCATGCAACTAGAGTCTCATAATTAATGGATGCCTAATGGGATGTATCTTAATTTTTCGTGTTTCTCGTAGTATTAATTGAATTTTGTGGTATAAACATAAGAATAAACATCATGTTGTAATATATAATTTTTATAATAACCATAACAATTAAATTATTAAATATTTATATAATTTTGTTGTGAACAACGAAATACACCCGATTCTTAAAAGAGGGCATTCGAGACCCGCTGAGTGGCAACTGAAATCAGCCGGCAGGCAATAGCGGCAACTGCCACAAGTATATATATTTAATAATATATAGCTCTTAAAGTGAGGCAGCTGGAGGAATCAGGAGCAGCTACAGCGGCTACTTCGGGGGCGCCGCTAATGAGCACCCCGAGGAACCACGGAACCCGAGAACCTCTCCCATAGACAGATTCCCTGTTGCACACTTGTCATAAACAGCTAATAGACGCGTGCAGCGACAACTTGATTAATTGAAACTAAATGGGTTCGAGTCGGCAGATTGCAGGCAACGCTGCGTGCCGGACTGCAATTAGAAACAGTAAGAACTCAGCTCACCTGAACAGAGCAGAGCAGAACTGAGTTGAGTTGATCTGGCAGGAAGTGCAGCTTGCAACTTGGGCACAATTAAGCAAATGACAAATGGCATCAAATTGCATGCAAAATGCTAAAATGCTAAAATGGCAAATTGCAAATGGTAGAGGCGCCATCAGGTATGCCAGAGATCACCTTGGTCAGTGACCGGGCGGGCAACTAACTTGCAACAAACTAAACTGCAACTTCTGCAGCAACATGTTGCGCATTCCAAGAGCTGCTGCCCGTTAGTAGTTAGCCCGGTGCAGTTTTAATAAATTTAAATGTGGCCAGAGCAAGAGCCAGCCAGCCAACCGAACAACAAAAGATGCTGTCATTTAAGCGACCAACGAGAATTGGTAATTGATGCTACACAGCATCTCCACAGGGAGAAATGTCAATGAAATCGGTCATTAAATGGGTAATTTCAAATGTCTAAATTAACTACTTGTTGGAGGATTAATGGAAACTTGCAGGAAAGAAAATAAGGAATTTAATTTTATCGATTAAATTAGCTTTGTTTAATTTACTATAAATAAAGGAACTAAGAAAAGTAGTAATATTTAAGAATTTAATTACAAGTTTAACGTTTTCAAAATAATACCAGGAATCTTAATAATTAATTTATATGTCTTAATATTTTATATTTTGATTAAATATAAAAAAAGAGTATTTGATATATATACATAAAAATAGTTCCGAGTCGTGTCTGGTTTTCTAGCATAGTGTCGCTGAATTTGTACTTGAGAATTTTAAGGGCACCACTCAAATAGTTTATTTGCCAAAAAGGTCTTATATTAATTTCAATTTAACTTTTAACTTATAGAAAATGTCCTTAAACCAATCCTATATATTCAAATACTTTTTTCATTGTGTGTCTTCCACTGCAATTGTTGCTACTGATACGAGTATTACATCTACTCCTAGTGGTGCTGCTCCTGCTGCTAAAATTGTTCATTCTCATGGCTTATCACTGAATTTGCAAGAATTTGTGCGAGCATTCGTTACCCACGTCTTGCATAATGCACGGCAGCCACTTGCAGCATCTCCATCTGTATCTGCAACTGCAACTGCAACTGTACCATCTGTGCCCACGGTGACTTTTTGGACTCGTCGGCGATCAGGCACCGACCATTACACAAATAACAGCTAATAACAGTAATAATTCAAATTAATTTCGCACCATTTGAAATCATTATGTGATAAAGAGAAGATACTGGCGACGAGCCCAGCCACAGCGTACCCAGGACCGACCGCGGGTACCAAGTACCGCGTGGAGGAGTATTGTACGAAAAAGCAGTATCAAGATCGCTATTAAAATAAAAATGAAGACAAAACTTTGGCAGATAAAAAAGGAGCAGCGCTAAAATGGCACCGAAATAGAGAGGAGAAGGAAAACCGAGGCGAAGGCAACCGAAAGCCAATAAAGTCTTGGCCAAAAGGAAAAAGTTGCACAGAAAAATTACCGCCAAAGACCAAAAGATCAAGCCAGGGGGAAATAAACAACAACAAAAACAACGGCAGGAGGAAAAGCGGCTAAGAAAAAAAAAAAAGAAGATTGCTATTGGCACTTGAGCAGCAGCAGCAGCAGAAGCAGCCACATCGTGCTGCGTCTTCCTCTCTCTTTCACTCATTTAAGCTACAGAGAAAAAAAAAGTGTAGAAGTTCTTAAAAATGTTATTATATTTATGTTTATAATGTTATATGACTTTTTTATATTTTTTTTTAGTAACACAATTATATTAGATATGGTGAAGGCTATATCCTATTGACAAAAAATATTTAAGTGCTTAACATAATATGACGAACAAATTGACGGACAAACTGACGGACAGACTAAAGAATAAATTGACGGACAGACTGAAAAACAAACAAACTGACGAACAGACTGACCGACACTCTTGCAATAACACATGCCCAAAATCGGCTTTAAAGTAAATGTACAAAAAAAAGTATTAATTTTATTATAATATTTAATAGTTTACTAATTTCTTTCAGTGCAGCTCATGCTAAACAGTTGCAGCCTGCAGTAAAATAAGAAGAAGACAGCATAGAAAAAGGGCAAAAGCATTTTCATAGCTCAGTAAAGTTCAAGAGTTGCTGTGATGCTGCAGCAGTTGCTGTTGCTCTTGCTGCTGATGTTGTTGCTGCTGCTGCTGCTGCTGTTGCTCTTGCTGTTGTGTTGTATGTTGCTCAGATGATCGTCGGTCGCATATTTTATAGCCAACAAAGAATGCAGACGCCGCCATTGCGTTGATGCTGCTGCTGTGTCCTCTGCATATGCACAAAAGATAAGAGCCGAAGAAAGTTGCAAGTTGCGAGCTGCAACCACGCAACAGCAGCACCCACTCACCCGACTGGAGCAGCAACATCTCCTAGGAGGAGTTAACAACTCCGGCGTTTATCCCATAATGATTATAAACGCCTTATGTGTGTCAGAGTCGGAGCCATATTGTCCAGTTTTCCACCCATTCCATGCTAATGAAGGAAGCGCCTGCAGCCTTGTCAACTACCATTACCCCATTACCCAGCCTTTTCCTTTTTCTCCTTTGGGTTCTTTTTTTTTATTTTCTTATATATTTTTTTGTTGTTTTGGGTTCTAAGATGGCTCTGGGCTCTCTCCATTAGGTGGCTCTAAAAAGGGCTAAGGAGACCAGCCTCTTTCTCACAAATTACACCACATTTGCCGCTGGCAACGAACACACAGTAAAGCCAGTTGGCAACCAGCAACTAGCAACTTGCAACAAGCAACTTGCAACCCAGCAGTAGAACAAACATTTCCCGCATCTATCAGGTGCATTGATCTATGGCTATTTTTTTAATTAACGCTCGGTTTCTTTTATTGCGCGGCTACGTGAAAAATGAGAAGCTCCACAGCAACAGCAGCCGTCTCTCCGCTAAACTTGAGCTTCGGTTTTCTTGGCAACAATTTCTTATTAGTTCATTTCTTATTGTTTTATTGCAGTTCCCAGGCGGTAGGGAAATTGTTTGCAGCCAAATAGTTGACTAGAAAAATGAAAGGAACCAGGTGAAAAATTTCTAATGACATATTTAATACTCTATGGCATGGGGGGAAATATTTATGGATTTTATAAGGCTTAGAAAAATTTAGAGATTAGATAGGTAAATATAATTAGATAAAGTAATACCTCAACTGTAATTTTTACCAATAAAAAATATATCTGCACAAAAAATATATATAAATTATACTTTAATAAAGCCACAACAAAGTTAATAAGATACTTCTTATTGCGTAATAAATATGAAACTTTCTTAGCTTTTATATTAATAAATAATAATAATAACAATGATAATTATATAAATAAATAAACAGAAATATACCTCAAAATATTTTCGATTTCCCTTAAAATAAAATAATCCCTTGACTAGCTTAAATACCCTTTTTCAGTGTGTAAATATGAGAACATTTTGAAATGGAAATGGATGAGCCCGTCGCCTGGGGTTCATTAGTTGTTCTGGACACGAACGGGGCTACAGATCACCCAGAGGGAGAAAGGTCTCGAGAAGTGATATCATGGAGAGACCTGGAGAGAGAGAGAGAGAGTGGAGTGGTGTGTTCGATGTGGAGTATTTCCCGAACTGCAATTAAGAAGGCCGCGACAAATTATGTTTAATGCGAGGCCATTTAGCTAAATTGAGCCCGAAGAGAAACGTTGAATATTTCAGCTGGTTTCGGCCAAGAGGTGTTAGGTGCTAGAGAGAACGGCTCCGGCGACGACGACGAGTACCAGTCCAAATCGATGACAGGCTAAACGAGCCGAGTTGACATTGAAGCGAAAGCGGCTAGAACCAGGCCGGAGTATCTTCTGTGTTTGGAATGACTAATTGAATGGGGGGGCCTGGGCTCGTATATCTCGCAGATACTCAGCACGGGTATCCGCCAGATAATGCCAAAAGGAAGGCGTGTGCCTGGCCTAATGGCTTCGCCCAGCAACATGTTGCAATTAGCACTCTTCATTTGTCAATTGCAGACCAGGCCCTGGCAACATTTGCTACCAAACTTGGCAACATCGAGAGAAAGCGCTCAGCTTGAACACTCTCGCAAGCTCTCTTTTGAGATTCTCTGGTTGCCGTGGAGATTCTCTGTGATTCTCCGCTGGCCACTCTTCGGTTGCAACAACATGTTGGCTTCAAACCGGTCTCGGCCATGAACTTGGCGGTGAAAGAAGCCAAAAGCTGAAGCCTCAGCTCCAGTTGGGAGAAAAGTGCGCGAAGCGCCGCGTTTTCCGCTTGGAAATTTTTAAAAGACGCTGCCAGCCAGCGGCCTGGAACATTTGTAATCCGACGTTAGAAGTCAGCGGATCGTGGCCACCACCAGAAGCTTTATATCTCTCTCCCTCCGTGGATCCCAGACACCGCCACGATAGACAGAGACTCAGACCGAGACCGAGACCGAGACTGATACTGATTCCTGACTCTGGGACTTCTCTCGCGTGTGTGTCTGTGCCGAAAGATTGTTACTGGAGTTACTGTTAGTTGACACTAATACGAGCGGGTGAAATACGAGAAATACAAGAAAAACCGAACGTGAATCGCGAGTGCAAAAAAGAAAAATACGAAAAATAAAACAACAACAGCAAAAGATAAGGAAAAGAAAAATCAATTTAAAAGAAAAATCCAAGAAACTGAAACTGCAATGGTGCGGTTTAGTGCAGCCTGGAGCTGCCAATTGGCCCTGATTGCATTGGTTATGGCGGTATCCGCCTCCTCGGCGGATTATCCGGGCGTGATCGAGCTGGTGGGTTACAGCAATCGCCGGGCACGCACCTACTTCCAGGAGACCCCGCGCTCAAATCCCAATCCCAGTCCCAGCCTAAACTCGGCCAAGACCCGTGCGGACATAGAGACGGTGAAGAGGAATATAAGGAAATATGATCGCCTGCTAGAGCTCGACACGAAAAATCTGCCAGAGCAGCAGAAGGATATGCTGGCCAGGATTGTGGAACGAGTGGCCAGGCTTAAGGAGTCGCTGGACATTGAGGAGCAACAGTTCAATCGCCAAGAGGCGACCACTGCCTCCAGGAGCAGTATTTCGAGCACCACGCAGCAGCAGCCACAGGAGGCGGAAACGGAAGCGGAAACCGAGCAGGATAGGGAACGCTTTGAGCAGAGTACACAGACGCCGACTGGAGCCACCGTCGAGGCTGAGACAGATCCCACTCTAGTCCTGGACGAGACAACACTCCTTGAACTGCAAAACACAATGAACGAACAGGCGGCGATGAGCACCATCATGAAGGAGCTGCCCACCACCACGGATGTGAGTCAGCAGGAAACGGAAGCGGAAGCGGAAACGGAGTCAGAGGCCACCGATGAGGAGGGTGAAACCACTGCACCCAACCTCACCACCCAATCCGAGCAGCAGACTACCAGCGATGAATCCCTCACGGAATCCACCGATCCCGACGATCAGTTTGTGGCCGCCAGATCGAACAATAATATTGCGGCCATAACGGCGGCCGATGATCCGGATGGTAGCACCACAACCACCGCCAACTCGGGCAGCCAACAGAGGACTCTGACCACCATGGGAAAGCTGAAGAACCGGGCCACCAAGCGACCCTTTGCCCACAAGGTCACCGCCGCCCTCAAGAGAGGAGGTCAGCGACCAAGCAGCGTAAGTGCGGCAGCTGCCAATGCGGCTGCGGCCTCGAAACCCAGCAGCAGTGCCACCACCTCATCCACCGGCAGCCTGAAGCAGAAGATCTCCACCACCAACAGTTTCCAGCAGAAGCAGCAGCAATCTAAGCCCTTGCAAAAGGTCACGCCCTCGATGGGAGGAAGCACTGCGTCCTCTCCATCTTCAGCCTCGTCATCATCGCTGCCATCGATCACCACCAACTCGGCAGCTCCTGCCTTGCCCATCGAACAGTTGTACACTCGCACGCCTCAGGCCAATATTCCTCTGGCCGCCGCAGCAGCAGCAGCAGCATCCTCCTCAGCAGCAGCAGCCGCAGCAGCAGGATCCACAGGAGGCACTCCAGCCACATACAGCAGCCAGCAGGATAGCATGGTTTATGATGGACATGTGAATGCCTCGGCCCTGATCGACAGCCTCAACACGCACGCTCGCGAGGAGTACTACCAGCAGAAACTGGGAGCGGGCAACAAGGATAATAAGGTAAGAAATTTACAATAATTTTTATTTATTTAAGGGGATATTCCTATAATTTATAAAAAAAAAAAAGAAATATTAAGGATAAAGTTTTGCGTAAGGGTTTTCTATGAAACACTTTCTTGGACATCTTTGTCCTTCTTAAACAAAAATTCTTTGATAAATATTAATAACAAAAAATAAATAAAAATATATGTTTCTAAACCCATCTCCCAACTCCTTTCTAACTCTCTCTGAGGAAGTCTAAATATTGTCCATTCTTTAAACTTAATTAGCAATGAGCGACCACCAAAAAGTATCACAGTTCAAAGGGGAATTGTAGAAAGGGGAAAGGCGGCTAGAGCGCCTGTCAAGCCAGATACATATTTCCCAAGACAATGGGCCAAGACCATGGGACAGAGACATCTCTGGACACACAAAAAAAAAAATAGAAAAACGGAAACCGTTTCGGGCAAAGCTAACAAAAACCAGAAGAACCCAAGTAAAACCCCGTTGAATGTCAAATGCAGAATTATTGGAACAACTTGACTCTCAAACTATAACAACAAAGCAACAAGCGATGACAACGACAATGACAACAACAACAACGGCAACAACACCAGGGCATTGAAGGCACTGTAAGAGCAACAAAAAGTTTAGAACTACACGGAGAAAAAAATATAAATTTTAAATTATGAAATTTAAAATAAAAAATAAAACAGAAAGCTGAGACGTGAAAAGTTAGCCCTTAAAAAACATCAGGAACTGATTTTAGATACATACATTATAAAGATAGGAATCCTTTAACAAAAAGAATTTAAGCCTCTTTCTGCGCTTCTCAAAAAGTTAAGGTAATACCTTAAGGCTTAAAAATGTGCCTTTCTAATTAATTATATATTAATGCGTAAGGAATACAATAAATACTTTCATATGAATATAAATACCCATATGAAAAAAGTTTATATCTTTAAACAATTTTTAAAGTTCATAAACATTTTTTTATAAATTAAACAAAGTTTGGGCTTCGTTATCCTTAAAATGTTGTATCAAAACTCCCCAATTCCGCAGCCCACTTTTCTCCCAGTGCCTTGTGTAGCTGTGCTGGGCTTGCTAACTTGGATAGTTGGCCAAAGCTGGCCACTTGTTATAAATGGAGCGCCTCCAGGCATACGGCTTTCCATTGCAAATCGATTGTCATAAGCTGGAGGATGTAAACGGGGATGAAGGGAGAGCTCGGGCAGGAAAGCCCGAACCGAAACTTTCAATACAATTGTTGAGTGGGTCAGTTTCAGTTTGGGCTCGTTCTGTTCTTGTTTTTGGTTTTGTTTTTGTTTTTGTTTCTTTCCGCTGTATTTTTTGATGACATGGACAAGGGAACTGGTCAAGCCTTATTAGATACAGTCAAGACAGACGAAGAACTGCAGCCAGCGAGAGACAGCGATGAAGATGGAGGGCATCTGGCCGGAGGATCGGCAATGATTTGGGCAGCCAAACGCGCAGGCATCGGAATGCCTGGCAATTTGTTGCCACTACTGACCTATAAATTTTGATGTGCACCTAACAATGATGATTGGTAGTGGAGGCCGGAATGACTTCGCGTTTGAGTCGCTTTTGCGAGTCTCTGCGCAAACAACGACATAATTTATGGCCATAGTGCGATCGGTGCTATCGATGCAAGGCGACATACATAGCCCAGCTTCCTAGCTCCTAGCTCTAAGCTCCCAGCTCCTCAGTGTCTCAGCTTTTAGCTCTTCAGTTTCTCAAGTCGCAGCCATCGACAGGTTGAGCAACTCACTTACCCGGCACACAGAAAGCAGAAGAAACAGGTTGAGTTCGAGTGGCTAGATTCTAAATAGCCTGGACTTACCTGAAATGAGAAGAGAAGAGAATTAAACTAAATGAAAATGTTTCACTTGGCCATGGGTGGTTGAGTCACTGGTTCTATGGCGGTCGTGTGCCTAATTAAAATTGCAGTCACATATCCGCACCTAAATGGGTTGCCAAGACTGCCACAGAGAGAGAGAGAGACCAAGAGATTGGGACCCCGACCAGTCTAATGAAGACTTTAATTGTTTGCTTGCTGGCTCAATCGATTGGCAGATTAATCGAACTGCTTTTGTGCGGTTAGCATCGTTTGATGCCGTTTTAAGTAAAGACTGTGAATGGGATACGATTATGGGTTGGCTCAGTGGGAATGTTTGCAGGAATTTAAGAATGAGTTGGATTAGGCTTGGGTCCCAGTCTCCCCAGAAAATTAAGCCCGGGGAAAGTTAAGATAGGAGTAGCCTCTCTTATTGCCAATCCCCAGAGGTGAGCGCCACAGACTACGTTTCCCATGGATGTTGATTTTGACTACACCAAAATCCTCCGATTTCAAGATTCTTCCATGATCTCTCTCCACGCTTCTCAAAGATTGCAGCTAAGCTTTATGGGAAGGTGCTGTGATCATGATTTCAGATGATTGTTAATCCCAAGTGCTACACACACAGGATTTGCTTGTCCAAACAAAAGATTTTACGAGCGGCTTCCGCAGAGCTAACTTGGTTAATTAATAAATATATCCCCACACACACACACACGCACTCACACACTCACTATCTCACAGCACCTGCAGTGGGTCGGACCCTGTGGAAATCTTCCGGACAGTAAACAAAACGAATTGAAAACCACTGAGTGAAAAGTGATCATTAATTACCATTCAATGCTCAGCCATCCAGCATCCAGCATGTTAATGGGCATCGAAAGGTCATAAAATCGAATCGAAGCTGCACAAGACAACGGCGCTCATCAGAAGAGACAGGGAGAGAGGAAGAACTTTATGATCTACCCATGGTCAGCTGGGGAGGAGAATACCCCGAGGATGGTGATGATGACGCTTGATCAGCGGAGCGTCAAGCTCGGGCTGGGTTTTGATTGCCGGCTGTCGGTTACCGCTAGGAATATCATAAATTAACGATTAAGCGCAGATTTGTTTACGGTTACCGCAGAGGGAGATGCGGCGGATCTGGCGGAGAATGCCTTGGTTTGGTTTGGTTTGGTTTGGTTTTGGTGTTAGAACTGTGACCGCCGCGTGTAATTAACACATTGTTAAATAGATTTGTGCCTTTTTGGCCCGCATTTGTTTCTGCTTTTTTGGCAACAATCGAAAGATGAAAGCATAATTGTTACATTGCCAACAAAAGAATTGGGGTTCGCTCTTCGTCTTCGCTAATTTGCATACAAATAATAATACAAGAGTCTTTTTTCCGAAGGGAAGATAACAAAAACTTTCGCTGCTGCCAGGTTTTACACGCTTTCTTCTCGAAACACAATCGACTTAGAACTGCAAACGGGGCTAAAGACCAAAATGTATTTCGTTCGTTCGTTAGTTCGTTCGTTTGATTTGTGTGTGTATATAGACACGCCGATTGTGCTTAATTATAGAGGGCAAAGCACCGTTAGTTAGTTAGTTAGTTAGCCAGTTCTACAATGGCTAGGTCATGTCTGATTCCGGCTGCGCGATCTTCTTCGCATGAGTTGCGAATTCCTAGTAGTATTTTCCCCTTTTACTTTGGGTGATGCAACCACAGCACAGCAACCGCATACGACTCTTTTTCACGCTTCCAACTCGGCTAATTAGTGGGGCTGGCAGAGGAGGAGGCAGTAGGAGGCACGGAGGCCCGGAGGCTTGGCATGAGCCAAAGCTTTGGTAAGACCACCACTCATAATAATTAATTATAGCCTTTGCCATATGCACATCGGTCTAAGAAGCATCATCAGAAAATTTAAGTGCAGCTTTGTGATGAGCAGAGACTCTAGGGTATGCCGACTTTAACGTGATCAATAAAATAATCGCCTTAAGGTGAATAGTCAATAAGTTGAAGAGGTAAAGGAATGTAGGAAAATAAATATGAAAAGTGGCAGCTATAAACCAATTAAATAATAGAGTTTTTGGGGCTAAAAATAAAATGGTTTATTATTTTATAACGTAAAAAGAATGACCTCGTTTTGGTTTGACTTTAACTACTTAATAAATATTTATAAAATTCACATGTGTGTAATATATTTAATTATATTCAATTTGCATAAATTCACAAGTCATTTTAAGAACCAAGCTCTCTTAACAATTTAATAAAATAATTTACCCAAAATAAATTGAATAAAATAAGCCAAATAATTTATAACCAATTGAGACAAGAAAAAATAACCCAACTAAACCAGGTAATTATTGAAAACTAGTTCACCAAATCTACCATTAAATTCACTTAGCCCAGACACTCAGTTCAAGAAGCGTTTAGTCGGTTAGTTAGCCATGAGTTTTCTGTATGACCTTTCCCCTCCAATTGTAACAACCACCGCAATTCGATCACTTTCAAAAAGCAGCAAAACTTTCGATGGCATTTTCTTCTCTTCTGTTGCACCAAAGTTCGACTCGTGCCTCGTTTGCCGGCAATGACACCGACAATTTCACAAGTCATAGAGCATATAATAATACCCTTGTAACATGTAGAAAAAAAAAAACTACTAACGCTGAAAAAAGTGAATTGCAGTTAATGTGAATTTCTAGAAATCATAACGAATACAAAATAAAATCAGAAAAAAATATACATAGCAAGTAAAAGAGAAACGAGACGAAAGGCGGTGCCAAATCAAAGACAAAAGGAAAACCCTCCTACGGTTCGTGAAAGAGTGTGAAATTTGTTGTCCATCGAACTGACAGGCAGACATCGGCAGCTGCCGCCGATTTTCCCTATAAATATATTTACACGATCGCAGCATATATGGAGAGTGGACGGCGGACAGCGGACAGCGGAAGAAGGCGTGACTTGGTCAGCAGATGATTGACATGGCAGAGTGCACTTATCGAGGGCCGTCTGTTGCTCGTGTGTGGGCCGATCAAAGAAGCCCTGAAAGGGGGCTTGGAAAATCCGGGGGAAATCAGGCATGGAAATTGGACCCTAAAGTGGGCTATCTCTAATTGAAAGCTGTTAAATGGCAGCTGAAAAACAATGCAATGCAGGTGGCAAATGGTAGATTAAGTAAATAAAACTATGAATGAGTAGTAAAAAAAAGAATTTCATACCTCTCTGAAAGTAAACAATAGATATAATAGACTTCTGCTTTAGTAGTTTATCTCATACCCCACCCTATAACCCACCTTTACGATTTATCCCCTTGGGAATTCAAGAAGCTCATCAGCTTTTCGAGCTCTTGAATCAAAAAGTCAACACCTCGTACATCAAGAACTCTTCTCCTTCTCCAGCTCAAACATTTTCCCCCTGAGCATGATCCATTACATCACAAACACCGATTTTCCATAGAGAGAAAGGGGGAAGAGGTGGACCCGGCTTGCTTGGGTTAAACATTTACCGCTTTGTTTTATCAATTGCTTGTTAACACAAACACATGCCGACAGATATAGAGAGAGATGATTGGAGCTGACCGTTAGAGCAACGACATTAGACGCCCAAAGTTATGCTAATTTCAGATTGTTCAGAGGCAGCAGCACACAGGCTCCCGGAGAAATGATGATAGACCAAAGACAATGACCATGATGATGATGATGATGATGATTCCATGGAAAACTGGTAGCAAGTTTGAACAGTTGCATTGACACAGGGAGAAAATTTGTGGAAATTTTGGAAGATATTTAGATAGTATGCCTGAGAAAACTCTCTTACAAACTTTTAAATTATATAAATCAAAAATCGTTTTAATTGCTACAAGAAATAATTAAGATTAACCTGTTTTAGGGACACTTTTCCACATCTTATCTATATTCTTGTCAATAAATTTCTCCCTGTGCAACGGAAGCTGCAATTCTGCCATCGAATGCAAATGAAAGCAGCGATGCAGAAAGCCAAGGAGGCTGAGAGAAAGGGGCAGAGCGTTATGCACTCATATATGATTAGGAAAAATCGAACAATGCTCCGGCAATCCAATCCAATCCAATCCAATCCAGTCCAAGACAATCCGACAAACACAGAAGAAAGCAGAGACGCCGCCAATCTTGTTTGGCTTTCTAACTCGCTTGTTTTTCTTTTTTTTTTTTTGTTGTTTTTGGGAAAGGGTTTTCTGTTTTTGTTTCTATTTCTGTTTCAGTTTCTGCGATGATTTATTAAAACTTTTACTAGCAATTAGGGTTGGGGG